>CM064504.1:71319021-71426880 GCA_032716605.1 Paralithodes platypus | reverse complement strand
GGTGCCTGCACGTGGTGCTCCACCTTCCAGAGTTCGTATTTGCTTGTAGACCCCTATTGTGGGCCTCCCCTCGTCTGTGCGCTGTTGCTGGGTCATCGGAGCGTCGTCTGCTGTGATGTTTCTTCGGACCTCATGGTCAGCCTGGTTAGGGGTCTCCAGTGTAGGCTACAGGTAATTTAGGATTGTGAATTCTCTGTATTTGCCTATGTGTGCCCCTAGTGATGGACATGTGTGCTTGCATGTTTTGGGGGTTGGGAGATGTCCCTATATATATATATATATATATATAATTTTAAGGTTGGTTTTTTGTAGAGGGAAGCTGTGCATTTGTCTCCCCTCTCTAAAATTTTGGTTGTTTTCTCCGGCGGCCTCTTGCAGCAGGGCCCAGGTTACCCATCTTCAAAACGGGTAGGGAACAACCAAATGTCCCGGCGTGGTAAGGCTGAACCACATCCCTTCCGGCGGAAGTGCAGATTCCTACGGGAGCTTAGAACTCGGCCCGCCGAGTTGACTCGCCCTGACCGTAATAGTTACGCGGCAAAGACTTCCTCGCCCTGCGGCGCCACAGTCGAGTGTACAAGTGTTTAGATTCGTTATGCAAACTCGTTTCAATATCTCTCTAGTGTTTTAGTAATAGATAATCAGACACTACTGGTCAATGGGCCTGTGGCACTTGCCATAGATAAGCAGTTTCAATCAGCTTATACGAAAAAAACCCAGGTTTTTTCACGGCGAGTCCAGCGGAAGGTTAGAGTAGTTGTGGAACTATAGCTAATTTTCCGGCGGACTCAAGATAGGATGTATCAACACCTCGCAGGTTATCCTTATGAGCATTGATTCCTGGAAATTTTCTATTTCCAGAATACCCGGCTCCCTAGTGACTGCAGACCCGGCGGCGTTAAGGGGCTGATTCCTGCAGGGGGGGGGGGCCTTTATCCATCATGCCTCGGTTTGAATTATGCGCTACTCCTACCTGTTCACTGTTGCCCATTTTCGCTCATAAATTATGTTTGAAATGTGTCAAATGTTTAGACCGCTCTAGAGGCTTGTGGGTGTCGCGGCGTTGCTCTGTATGCTCTGATCTGAAAAACGCTTTATTCACAAAGAAAGACTTATCGTGCTTGGCGGCACTACAAGAGATAAAAGCTACCTATAATTCTTATGCCAAAGACACAGCCCATAAGGCGCTTCATTGCGATGACGAGGCCCTCTGGGAACAGTTAATTATCAAGTCGCCTCTAGTTAAACCCGCCTCCTGTAAATCTGTTAAGCCTAAAGTAATGTCGAAAGCCCTCGTGAAAGAGGTAGTGAGTAGCAGTAGTGGCACTGATAACGAACTTACCGAGGTTTCCCCCCCCCCCCCTCGCCCCGACCGTCCGAAGAGGAGACGATCACCTTCTCTGCAGCGGAAATCTAGGTCCAGGTCTAGATCCCCCCGGAGACAGTCTCGGCACTCTTCAGCTGAATCTTCCCGGTCCCTCAAGCGCCGGAAAGAGGACTCCGAGTCATCGGCTGGTACGCCGCGTAGTGGGAGCCGGAAAGAGACCCCGCAGCCGCCTCCCTTTACCCCTGCGTCTGACACGCCTCACGTCGATTCTGGCGACTCGGAAGTGGGAATAGAGGCCACAGGTTCCACGCCTAGTCGTGAACAATCATTAAGTGTACCATCTCATGTTACCTTTGCAATCCCTAAATTAAATTATGTGCCACGTAGTGTCCATTCCGCCGGCCCAAGATGGGTCCTGGCTGAACAATATAGGGGTTTTCTGTCAGGGTCACAGGCTGTTGATAGCTCTCAAATAATTCAGGACTCTCAGCCACCCGCGGCAGGGGGTGCTGGCGTCAGTCAGAACCTTCTGATAGTAACATAAGGGGATTCCAGGAACTAGGGGATGAGGGTATTATGGACATGTTACCTTCATCAGTCCCTGACAATGTGGCCACCGGCGGAGCAGGTACCGGAGGCACAACAGGATAGTTCTGAGTTAAGTAGGGAGCCAGAGGAAGTGCCTTTAGCTCCGGCTCAACTATTACAGGTGAGGAGTCTGAAGCAAGCTCCCAATCTTCGAGGGGCTCTCACAGTAAGTGTGTTACTTCGGATGAAATTCGTGATCTCTTGCATAAAGTTATGCAACAGTATAACCTCCCTGTCTCCTCTGATCCTCCTGCTTGTCAACCGTTAGTTGCCCCTAGTCATTCAATGATAAGACCTCTAGAGCATCCAGGTTTTCTTCCTTCTCTTACCATGACCCCGGCGGTATCCGCGGTTCCAGGCACTACAGTGCTGGCCACGCTTACTACCACCAATGTGAGGGTAATTGCAGATATCACTCCTCCCCCTTAGATAAGGCACCACAGAAGAAAGGCCCCATGCCTCTTTTCTATGGCCCTGACTGTTCTTGGGTCCAGGCGACGCCTCTGAACCCACAATTAGCACAACCCACCATTTCAGGGGACCTACCGGTCCCTAGTGAATGGAAAATTGAGATTAACAAGAGCAGGAAGTTTAGAACTAAAGATGAGGCAGGAAGGTTGCTGGATGTATCGATTAGGGCTATCCCCAGTTCATATAATCCAGACGTCTTTGTGTATACTGCTGCCCCGTCAGTCCCTTTCGCCTCTTCTGCACGACTCTTTGCAGACTGGTCAAAAGCTGATGGCGTCAATGATGTCAATGATGTCAAGGCTTTAAATGCTCTTACGCCAGAAATGGATATACTTCCGGTATTAGACCAAACGCATACACCAGTCCTGCAGATGGGGCGGATAGGGGTAGGTCCCTGGGTAGATTGGGAGTTAGAGGCTCAGGTATTTGCTTCAACAATCACGTCTAATCAGGTTCCACAGGAAACTCATCATTATTTTTCGTTGCCTGTCACTAAGGCTGATGGGGTGTCACCAGCTTTGTTTGCCTTCCTGGCGGCACCCAAAGTAGCCCTAAACTCTCTAGATGAACCCTTTTGTACTCCTCCGGCGGCTCACCTTGAAAGGATTTTAAACTAAGAAATAAAGCCTACCGGATGTTCTCTCAGTATCTAGTTAGTCGCCAGGTTGCTGTCTCACTTACCAGAACTATCTCGACCATTGCTGACCCTCAGGTTAGGAAGGCCACTGATTTATCTAGACAAATTTTATTGCAAAACTCTATTCAAACCTTAGGAGACATCAGAATTGCAATCATGGAAGCGGTTCGAGCCCGCCAGGATCTGAGAGTACACCTAGTGAGGAAGTTACCGGATGACATTGGTCGCCGGGTAACTCTTTCGCCGGTCCTCACTGCCTCCCTTAACTCAGAAACTTGGAGTATAGTTTTTAATATGGTAAATGGGTGGAAGCAGGTTACCTCCCAAGCTAGGAAGGAACCTGTTAAGAAACCTTTTCACAAGCCAAAGAGCGGAGGTAAGCCTAACCAGCCGCATACTAAACACTCCTTTCGAGATCCCACAACCCCTCTTCAGCTGGGAGGTAATCTGCCCAAACCCAGACAAGGTAAATACTCAGGATATAAAGGTAAGCCCCACCACAAGCCAAATCAGGGGCAGACGTCAGCCAAGATTAGCCAGCCGTCTGATACCAACCCACTTCCCCCTCCAAAAAACTAGCCACCCAAACTCTCAATCTCCCAGTGCCGTGCTTAGGTGTACCGGATTCGAGAGTTGTTTACCGAACAGGCCCGGTCTGCAGACTGGGTCGTTTCAGTTATTCCGCTTAGCCTGGCCTAGGAAAACTTGGGCCAGGAAAGTAGTAAGCAAAGGAATCGCCTGGCGGTGGCTCCGGCGGCCTCGACTGCATCAGGCGCTGGAATGCAACAATGTATCACAGGAGGTGGAGGCCCTGGTCCAAGAAATTATCTCAAAAGAGGTCCTTGTCCCAGTCAAACCAAATTACCCAGTATTCACCTCCAGACTTTTCTTAGTGCCGAATAGGGACAGTGTGCAAATGCGACCAGTATTAGATCTCTTGCGTCTGAACACATTTATAATAAATTCACCCTTCAGGATGCTTACAGTCAATCAGATCAGGCTCTCTCTTCCGCCGCAAGGCTGGATGTGCTCAGTAGACCTCAAAGACGCCTATTGGCATGTCCCTATAAACAAAAGGTGACAGAAATTCCTCGCTCTGAGGATCAGGCAAGAGACTTATGTCTTTCAAAGAATGCCTTTTGGGTTGAACCTGGCACCGAGAATTTTCACAAAATTAGTCCGGCAAGCCTTTTTTTTTTTTTTTTTTTTTTTTTTTTTTTTTTTTTTTATGTGATTGAGGGAGGCAAAAGGCATAACTGCCTATAGCGAGTGCCTCCCCCATAGTTGAAAGAGTGACAGGGCCAAAATCAAGGGACGTTCGAGCCAAAATGCCTGGACACACGGAGTTTGAAGCAATTTAAGTCATAGGAAGCAGGAAAAACTGATTCTGGGAGAGAGTTCCTGAGCTCAGCTGTTGAGTAGAAGAAAGTTTGAGAGTAACGTTTCATTCTTGGGTTGGAGAGTTGCACAGAGTAGGGGTGGGATTGAGTTGCAAGACGGGTACCACGTGCCCTACGTAAAGGAGGTGGTATGCACTGGGATAGCTCTGAGGAACACTGATTATTATAGTAGCGATAGAATAGCGAGAGAGATGCAACATTGCGGCGGAGAGAGAGAGATTGCAGAGAGTTGGTGAGTGGCCGGGAGTTAATGATACGAAAGGCCTTCCTTTCAACCTTGTCTAGGAGAGCGGTGTGAGAGGAACCTCCCCACACATGTGAACAATACTCAATGCCATTGTTAGTCCAGGGCATACAGGTGTTTTGGTATCTAGACGACTGGCTGGTGGTGGCAGAGTCAGAGGAGTTATTTCACAACCATGTAAACCAAGTATTAAATAATGTGCACAACCTAGGGTTCAAGGTGAACTTGGCGAAGTCTCTCCTTGTTTCCACAAGGAATATTCAGTGAATAGGGCTGGTCTGGGACACCACCAATCTAACTCTTACTCAGAGTGTGGACAATCAAGACAGATTTCGCAGGAAACTGTTCCTCTTCCTCCACAGTCTAAATACGCCCAGGAAAACTTGGGATTCCCTGATCGGCTCTCTCAACTGGATCCAATTGACTGTGAAGTTGGGCTGGTTGAAAGTAAAGAGATTAATCTTGGAAGGCAACAAAGTTTTTCCTCTCTCGCCGGAGAAGAAATTATGGCCAATTCCTCCATTAATCCACAGCTTGTTATCGGCCTGGGCCAAGCCGGAAATACTTTACTCGATAAAGACATGGGTTTCGACCCCGCCTACAGTATGGGTAGACACAGACGCTTCAGGGGCTCTAGGTTGGGGCTATCAGTCGAATCTAGGCCATCAAGGGCAAGGCACTTGGCCCCAAGACACTCTTTGTCACATCAACAAGCAAGAGCTTTTAGTTCCTCTCTTTTTCCTCCAAGATCACGGTATATCTTTGCAAGAAAAATCAATAGCGTTCCGTATGGACAACCTAACTGCAGTCCATTGTATTCAGAAGCAGGGCTCGGTGAGGTCTCGAGAGTTGCTAAAATTGTCAGAACAGATTTTTGCCCTGGCCGAATCGCTGGGCATTCATCTGCATGCAGCATATCTCCCCGGCGTGTCGAACGTCTGGGCAGATGCTCTGTCTCGGAGGCGGAGCACCCTAGTAGAATGGGCTATCAAACAAACCGTCTTCGACAAGATGATTGCAAGGCCTTACCGTCTACAAGTGCATCGGTTTGCATCTGAGGAGAATCACAGACTCCCTCTCTTCCTAACTCGCCGAGGGGTGACCCCGGCGGGGGGACCAGATGCATTGTTGGAGGATTGGAACAAGTGGACTTCAATTTATCTTTTTTCCTCCACCAGATTCTGTACTAATGTGCAGGGTGATTCACAAACTGAGGGGTTACCGGGGCTTCGTCTCGATGATCGCGCCGTTATGGCCGTCTCAGGCATGGTACCATCAATTGCAGGAATGGTGCAAGACCCCGGTGTCGCTCCCGGTCTCCGCCTTCCACTTAGAGATGATTGGCAACCTTCGGACCTCGCTCAGTTTTGCCTTATGGACATTTACAAGGGAAAATGGTTAGCTCAATTTGGGGAAAGTGTCACAAATAAACTTATGAACCAATATAATATGTCTACCAGGAGACAATACCAGTCACATTGGAAAACTTTTACGACCTGGATTGTAGAGTCAGGGCAAACAGATGAATCGGGAGCCTTGATTTTCAAATACCTAAATTATCTATTTGAGCACAAACAATTTTCAGTAATCACATTAAAAAATCACTTGTCTGCCATCAGAACTCCCTTTTTTTTATCTCACAGGCCTTTCCATACCGCAGGCGGAGGAGAAAGGATTTATGAGGGCGTGTTTCAAGCTGCGCCCACCACCCCGTCAGCTCATGCCCACCTGGTCACTTGACAAAGCCTTATCATTACTTCAGTTGCGCAAATATAATAATACGCCGGATTTTGATTCACTCTTGAAGAAGGCTGTATTCCTCATGGCTCTCGCCACTGGAAATAGGGTGTCTGAGCTGGCAGCGATGAGCAACGAACCTAATTGCCTTAGGTTTGGGAGGCTACACGATCATATACAAATTGCGCCGTCTCCCACATTTATTGCAAAAAAACAAGCATTCCGATCATGTGTTTTCTGAATTTTCTGTTCCGGCATTAAAACGCGGACACACTCATCATATTTTATGCCCTGTGCAGGCCTTAACTAAGTTTATGAGGGCTGCGCATCCTCGCCAACCAGGTGCTCTGTGGGTGAATCAGGCAGGTAATCGTGTTACGAGAAGAAAGTTAGCTTCCTTGCTAGTAGACGTCATTAAAGAAAGTAACCCCGGCGTAGTGGGCAGGGCTCACGACATCAGGAAATGGGCAGTCTCTCTTAGATTTCTTCAGAATTTTTCTATAGAAGAGATTGCTAATACTCTCTAGATAAACCAAAGCGTACCTGTGTAGCTTTACGACAACGGGTCCAGTAGGTTATGTTCTATTATATAAAGTTTTGTTTTAAAAGGGGGGGGGGGGTGCGGAATAGCCCATACCTCACTAGGTCCCCGTCCGCCGGAGACTGATAAATCACGAGCTGTGATCGAACTGGTTATACAGTTCAATATATTTTATTTTTTATGTTAAGATTAAAAAGAAATCTAGCATAGTTGCAACTATGCAATACTATCAGATTGTACAAACATATTTATATTGTACAAATAGTGTTAATTAAGGTGAGAACGAAATTCTGCAGAATTATAGTTCTATTTAAGGGAACACATGCGTGTCCCCACAAAATATCATGCATAGATCTTGAAGTAAGATCTGGTCATGAGTAAGCAGACTTTCTTGATGTCACGCACTGCTTGCAATCTTTTGCATTTTTTATATATACTGTTTGCATACAATAAAAGTTAAAAACATTTATATGGATTATTTGTCCCCTGAGGTTAAGGATATTGTCACGAATGTCCCCCTCCAATCTTGGTATTCAGGCGATATCGTCAATGATGAAGGGGCCACTATTAAATTATAGGTTTGATTCCCAGAGGGAAGTAGAGATAACCTAATATTTAGTAGGGCCCCGTAATCATTGACGATACATGTCCCTCCCAGCCATCCCACTTCCCATCCGTTTATTTCTATAGTTTTATCTTGGTATTTCAATGAAGGACGAAGATGGCCGCTAGAGGGCCTGGTGTCGGGGTAGCAAAACGCAAGAAATCCACATGTGGAAAGTCATATGATAACATGTTAAGTTAAACTTTTTATTTTTTATATTTTACGGAGTTTTTTCTGTAGGGTACCCGATCATAATGATGATCCCATAAGGGAATTGAGCGTGCACTTATGAAGAGTACCTCCATGATCCTTCCGCGAGGTATATTCAAAATGCTGTCGCGAGATGTTGAATGGAGACTATTATACTAATAGGCGATATCGTCAATGATTACGGGGACCTACTAAATAATAGGTTTTCTCTACTTCCCTCCGGGAATCAAACCTATAATTTAATTAATTTTCTTTTCACTTTTCGTTATGGGAATTCATTTATGTGCGTGTTTGTTTGAACACATTGCTAACCAAGATATATATATATGTAGGCCTACATATGTACAGTATATATATATATATATACACACAGGGTGTCGCACGAATTATGACAAATACTTTCAGGAATGAAAGATTATGCAACTCTAAGTAGAAAATATTCTATATGCATATGTATTTTTCTACATCAGTGTTTGGTAATCAGTGATGACAAATTTTCGGTTAGCCTGTGAGGAGGTGTGTAGTAAAATGCTCTTTACCATGTGGTTAATGTTCTTTGTGTTATCGGTAGCGGATATCGCTTGCCACCACTCAGTTATGATTTAATGACCTAATGGGAAGTCAGAATAAATACACTATAATCAGAACAGGAACAAAGCAGCATCAATATTAACAGTTATATCTTAGAGTTATTCAGCATCAGTAGTAATTCTTCAATAGGTGTTGTTGTTGTTGTAGCTACTCCCCAGGCTGCCTGGCCGAACAGCCCCAAGGCCACGAGCAAGGCCAAGGCCATAACCGAGCGCCCTCACAGAACCCTCCCTGCCTACCACAATAAAGCCTGGGTGACCGAAGCCACTCCATGGCTGGGAGCTGAGGAGGGGTGCGGAAATGCCCAGGAAACCAAAGCCCCACCCAAGGCCCTGTGCCCCTCAGCAATTATGAAGAGAAAGTTGAGGGGCAAAGGAAAAATGTGACGCTTTGGCTTCCACAGAAGAGACGCCGTCACTTGAGATCTAGAAAATATATAAGTAAAAGGAACAGTCAGAGTAAGCTATGGGTATGGCAGAGATCGCTCAGTTCTCACTCTGATAGACCAGCCCATCACCACATGACTAGAACCCAATCCTCTCAGCATCAGCTAGGAAAGGCCCTAGAAAGCCACCTTTGGCGGGGGGGGGGGGATAGCTCTCCTATTTCAACCCCTTGCGCGGTTGGGCACCCGCCCAATGGTGAATAGTTTAATTCTACCTAAGTCGCAATATAAGGACTAGATTATGTGGTGGGTGAAGTGGTCCCTAGCAGTGATTGCGGAATACTTCTGGTTGCGTGGTAAAGTGCCGTGTTTTCCAGTCTTGTGGAAAGACCGCGCCTTATTCACGAAAGGTGTATACGTTCGTGGCCATATTTGGTCCGAGTGTGAATAATGCAAGACATGCATTCTAAGGTGGTGGCGTGATGTGAGGAATAATGATTCAGCATACAGTATAAGTAGCATACCGATATGTCAGCATATAACATCCTGTTAACCCAACTTCCACCACGGCTTGTAGCAAAGTACAGTCGTAACCAAGTCACTTTACCTATATGAACTAAGTCATGATTTTATTATTCACTGTTACTAAGATATATCTGCATATAAGGTAAGTGGGGTAACTAGTATCATCTGTATGACACACACCCTCTACAAACATGTTGCTCCCACTGCAAAATAACAGTAGAAAATAGAGCTCAAAAATTAAAGATTAAACATTGAAATACATCTAAGGTGAATACAAATTAAATCTATCCAAAAGGTTATAAAGGTCGAGGTTTTGTTGTTTTTCTAAGTAAAAATTAAATGATATGTGATGAAAATTGTACATACACATATACAGTATATATACATACGTGAAATTGTAAAATTAAAAGTGTTCTATTAACAAAAATCAATGTAATAAACATGTACATATTCCAATGCAGAAGTACTAATTAAATAAAGTTCGTTCTTCAGATTAGTAACTTCTCACATTAACAATTATTGTTATAGTATGTATTTTCTAAAATAATTTATGACTTTCAAATTAGTGTATTTTCAAGGTAGTATATTTTCTAAAATACTTTATTTTCAAATATATGTTTTTGTTTTCTAATAATTCGGTGCCAAATTATATTGTTTTCTAAATATAGACTGTATTTTCTAAATAGTGCAAAATAAATGTTCTAGTGCAAATGTGTAAAATGGAAATTTAAATTATACTAGTTTACTCTTTTTCTACATTTACCATGTTAATGTGCCTTCACAAGATGTTCTAATTCACTAATACGTGATGCCAGACGAGTGCTTGAACAATAACATAAAATAACAACAATGATCAAAAGTATCATTAGTAAACTAATAGGAAGGTGTACAACTGTACATAATATGGCTTGACAAAGTGGGTGAATGACAGAGTCCAATGATGAATTTATCAGCTTCAAAGTTTGCCCCCTTCAGTACCGGCTACGTCTTTTTAACTTTATTCTAGCTGCCATTAGACGATTTTACTCAGTTTTAAAAGGGCCTCCAGCAATTAACAGGCGTCAAACCATCTTTATTAACCCTTTTTACTACCACAGATCCTTCTTAAACTGCACAAAATCGTCTAAATATAGCAAGAATAATAATAATAAGACGTCGCCGGTACAGAAGGGGTTAATGGCAAAGTACAGTCGTAACCAATAGCCACGGTACCTATATAAACTAAGATATATCTGTATATAAGGTAAATGGGGGAACTAGTATGATCTGTATGACAGGTGGGAGGGAGGATGTTAGGAAGTTTTACTCTATATTATTTTCTTATGCCATGATATCTGTGAAAAGGGAAATATTTCTAAACTGCTATTGTGAGGATTTGTCAATTACGAAAAAATTGACAAATGAATGTGATGAAAGGTGTTAACTCTGCCTTGATATGTGTTTAGCAGCGTGACCTTGGCTCGGGGGTGCTGGGGGAGGACAGCACCCCGGGCTGCCCTGGACAAGACCCCTGTACCCTACTAAGCCAACCCTGCACACACAATGCCAGGTAGGTGCACCCTGTGATGAGGAGCACATATCACCAAGTAGATTTAACCCACTGGGCAACAGCGCCGCAGCGTATGCGTCGGCAATGTATGTAACGCTAAACCCCAGCGCTGCATAGGGTGTGTCGGCACTGTCGACCTTATTTATTCTTGTCCTATGTTAGCTAGAGGATTACAATTTGTATGGGATATACCTTATGATGTTGCCGAGCATTGGTGGTACTAGGCAATCCCCAAGTCCAGCCACGCGGGTGGGTACGGGCGAATGGGGAAAGCTAGTTTACCCACTTATCTCACTGCCACTTTCGAGCTTATTTACTCTTGTCCTATGGTAGCTAGAGGGTTCAAATTTGTATGGGATATGCCTTATGATGTTGCCAAACGGTGGCAATACTTGGCAACCGCAGTGGGGAGAGGGTCGCGCGCGGGCGGAGGGGGGGAAGACAGTTGTCCCTTTGACTTTGCGAGTGTCTGACCTACCTCGTCGCCTTGGGATGTTGGAACAAAGGAAATAGGGTGTGTATCGCTCCCCTACTGCTCCCCATGACATAGTTGACTCCCCACCAAGTGGGTAAGAGGAGGAGGAGGATGAACCAAACTCCATGGCATTCCTCAAAATTCCGCCAGGCCATCGTAGGGGTCAGAAGAGAGTCAAGAGACGAGCTGAGGATGAGAGTGTGTCATGTTGTTACACAACAAGTGCGGCGTACGTGGTCCTCCCCCACGCCTGCCTTCACCAACACCTCACACTGTCTCCCCACTAAAAATACAATGTCAAAACCCATATTTCTAAGTCAAAACTGCCTAAAACAATGTGTAAAACTCATATTCTAACTATAAAACATACGATAAAGTATAAAATCAATAAACAGAGTGCGTGAGAGAGGCATAATAAAAGTGAAAGTGAATGAAGGGGAATTCGGGTGTCAGTCAGTTGGCCTTGTGTACGTGTGTGCGTCGTGGGCCAAGATGGCCGCCGGTCGCCATGGTAACCGGGACGTGCGCGGGGCTTGCCACTCGTCGACATTTATAAAACTTTAATCTATGCACTTATCACGCTGTAACTTCACTTACAATGACATTATGCGATACATGTTGCTAATATATGAACTATGAAGGCACACATGATGCTCGGGTGGTGTAAATAACCTTTACTTGAAAACTGGAGGCATCGTACATCTGCCTCGCTGCCTTGCCCAGCTGTGGTGTGCTGGCATGGGAGGTTTGAAGAGGCCCGGCACCAGCTGATGGTCGAGCCCCCCCCCCCCCCTTAGAACCCCCAAATGACCGAGGTGAGTGGTTTTTGCTTTTGTTTTCTTCATTTCTCACATATTTAAGCTGTTTTAGGAAAACAAAAAATCTGCTGGTCCTAGAGTGTGTTTTCATTATGTATTAGCTGGTGCTCTTTGGGTTAAGTTCGCAGTACAGACTAAAACACATGATGAGAAGCACTATATGTATGTTTCACATATGTATTTCCGGGTAGTTAGATTGGTCATACACACACAATGAGGAGAAATATTTCCATACTACGCCAGGTAGTTTCACTTGGTACCCTGTGTGGAGGAGCACATATCACCAGGTAGGTTCACTTGGTACCCTGTGTGGAGTAGCACATATCACCAGGTAGGTTCACTTGGTACCCTGTGAGGAGGAGCACATATCACCAGGTAGGGTCACTTGGTACCCTGTGAGGAGGAGCACATATCACCAGGTAGGTTCACTTGGTACCCTGTGAGGAGGAGCACATATTATCAGGTAGGTTCACTTGGTGCCCTGTGAGGAGGAGCACATATCACCAGGTAGGTTCACTTGGTACCCTGTGAGGAGGAGCATATATCACCAGGTAGGCTTAAGGGGAGGTTTCTAGTTTGCTCCCTAGACCTCCATCAAGCTTAAGGGGGTAGGTGTTATTGTTATTCATTTGTTTATATATATATATTATACAGTATATTATTAACTATTTTTTAGTTTCATGCTAGACCTCCATCAGGCTTTAAAAAATATGCCCCCAAGACCCCCCATCGAGTCAAATTTCTACATTTTTTGGTAGAAGAATGTCGCAGCCAAAGGCCAGTTGGCATGAAATGTCTTAAAATTGACAAAGAAATGGGTCGAAAGGTCATAACAGCCCCAAACTAATGGGGCAAACGTCTTAAGATGTCATAACAAATAGGGCTAAGCATGAGTTATAATAATAATAATAATAATAATAATAATAGTTCTTAAAGCTAGCGCATGCTAAGCTAGCTAAGGATAGCTCAATAAGGCCGATTAGGCGTATTTCCATTTCCGTATTTCCATTTCCATTGTACTACTACCCCATCCCTTTGCTCATGAGGGATGGTAACGACTCAGTGCTTGTGAAAAATCTTTAATGCGCCGAGCGTGGGCGCGAACCCGGGCCTTCTGGGTGGAAGTCCGAGACGCTAGTCACTACACCAAGCGAGCCGCTTGGCATGAAAGGTCTTAAAATTGACAAAGAAATGGAGCGAAAGGTCATGAAAGCCCCTAACTAATGGGGCAAACATCTTAAAATGTCATAACTTATAAGGTTAAACATGAGGGAGAAAGGGGTCTCGAATAAACAAGCACGTCCCCCTAATTACCAACCTTCTGCTTTGGCCTACAGCTTGTTCAGGTAGTTATAGTTCAATCTATACACCAAGTAGGGGAAGGTTTGGTTATTATGGACCCCCTTCTCCTTCATGTTCTATTGGCAAAATGGACGCCTGATTCACCTGACCTGACCTGACCTGACCTGATTTCAATAAGTCATGGAGGGGTGAGAGGGCTAAGCTTCCTCCCTCTAGTCATCCTGTATCCCATGGCAATTTGTTTATATATATATTTTTTGTTTACTTCTGAAAATAAACACACACACGTACGTACATCTGAGTGTTTTAAGGGGGGTGACCTTTTTTCTCTTTCTCTCCTTTTTCTCTCTTTCTCTGGCTTGTATCCATTCGGCCCCATTCAGCCAACTGTTTTATGACGTTTATCCCCATTCAGGTGTCGATTTCTTCCTGGCAAGCGATAGCGAGCCAGCATTGTATGGAGAAATCCGGCCTCGCCGGAGAAATTTTTCTATCGAAAAATTTACAAATTTAGCTTGCTGTCAAAACAAAAAGTATATAATTATATGCTGGCTCGCTACCGCTCGCCAGGAAAATATTGACACCTGGATGGGGGTAAACGTCTTAAAAGAGTAGGCTGAATGGGGCCGAATGGATACAAGCCAGATACAGAGAGAAAAGGAGATAGAAAAAGCAGGTCACCCCCCTTAAGATCGTTGGATAATGGGGAAAACGTATTGTAAGAAAATAAAACTACTGTATATTGTAAAAATACTTGGAATAATTCATGGTTGTCTCTTATATATTTTCCTATACCACAAATTGTTTATCCTGTGATATTGGGACTACTCTCCATTTCCCCTTGTATCCCGGTAAGATATTGTGATTATTGTCGGTTATATTTCAGCTGATGGTAAACTGAATCTCTTAGCATCTGAATTATCGATTATTAACCCCTTCATTACCGGTGACATCCATTTTATGATATTCTGGCAACTATTATGCGATTATATTCAGCTTAGAATGATAATCTACCTATTGAATGGCTACAGACTATCTCAATGCCTCCTTCTTTTAGCTACCACAGATCCTTGGTAAACTGCACAAAATTGTCTAAATACAGCTAGAATAACATTGAAAAGACCTCGCCGGTACAGAAGGTGTTAATGCAAAAATATATGACGCTGCTATGTTACTGCCCCACATTATTGGCAGATTTTCACAATTAGCAACATATTTAGTTATAAAATGTTGATACTAGCTCGGTAATCAAGATGGCAAGCTAGCAATTTACCATCAGCTGGAAAAATAACATGTTCTACTGTCTACATGCCCTTTTCTATCCCTGGCAGATGTGTGGGTGTGGGTGGCGTATGGGCGTGCGAGTGTGAGGCAGGATGGGCGGGGGAAACCTGCAGCCACCGTACACAACCGGTTTTCTTCGCCCGCAGTAGCTACGTCAAGATGGCCCTCTCCACTGTGCCTCCCGCCCACACCACTCTTCTCCAGCTTAGGTCAGGCTCAAATTCAATTAATGTTTTACTTCGGCCGTTAGTTTGATGATTTTAACACCTTTCACCACATTTTGTTGTCATATTTTAAGACCGTTCGAACCATTTAGGTGTCAATTTTATCCTAGAAAATTAATTATTATATAAATAAATAGACCCACAAAAAATAACCACTGTCCCCTTAACCCACTGAGCACAGGCGCTGCAGTATACTGTATGTGTCTGCAATGTACGTAACGCTAAAGCCCAGAGCCGCATAGGGTGCGTCTGCAAGGTTGACCTTATTTACTCTTGTCCTATGGTAGCTAGAGGATTCTAATTTGTATGGGATATACCTTATGATCTTGCCGAACAGTGGCGGTACTCGGCAACCCCCAAGTCCAGCCGCGCGGGTGGGTACGGGCGGATGGGGAAAGCCAGTTTACCCAATTATCTCACCCCCACTTTCGAGCTTATTTACTCTTGTCCTATGGTAGCTAAAGAGTTCAAATGTGTATGAGATATAACTTATGATGTTGCCGAACAGTGGCAATACTTTGTAATCCCCAAGTCCAGCCGCGGTGGGAAGTAGGGAGAGGGACGCACAAGACAGTTGTCCCGTTGACTTCTCGAGTGTCTGACCTACCTCGTCGCCTCGCGATGTTGGAACAAAGGGCAAAGAGTGTGTATCGCTCCCCTACTGCTCCCCATGACATAGTTGACTCCCCATCAAGTGGAGAAGAGGAGGAGGAGGATGACCCAGACCCCATGGCATTCCTCAAAATTCTGCCAGGCCATCGTAGTGGTCAGAAGAAACGAGCTGAGGATGAGAGGTGTCATGTTGCTTCACAACAACAATTGCGGCGTGGTTCTCTCCCACGCCTGCCTTCACCAGCACCTCACACTCTCCCCACTAAAAATACAATGTCAAAACCCATATTTCTAAGTCAAAAGTGCCTAAAACAATGTGTAAAACTCATATTCTAACTTTAAAACATACGATAAAGTATAAAATCAAATAAAATGTGTGAGAGAGGCAGAAAATGAAAGTGAGAGTGGTGGCAGACAAGCGTCAGTCAGCTGGCCTTGTGTATGTGTGTGCATCATGGGCCAAGATGACTGCCGGTCACCATGGTAACCAGGATGGGCGCGGGCCTTGCCACTTGTCGGCATTTATAAAACTTGAATATATGCACTTATCACACTGTAACGTCACTTACAATGACATTATGTGATACATGTTGCTAATATATGAACTATGAAGGCACACATGATGCTCGGGTGGTGTAAATAACCGTCACTCGAAAATTGGAGGCATCATACATCAGCCATGCTGCTGGCGTGGGAGGTTTGAAGAGGTGCCCGGCACCAGCTGATGACTGACTCCCCCTCCCTTAGAACCCCAAAATGACCGAGGTGAGTGGGGGGGGGGGTTCCTTCATTTCTCACCTATTTAAGCTGTTTTAGGAAGAAAAAATCAATTTTCGGCTGGTCGTAGAGTATACATTTAGTATATATTAGCTGGTGCCCTGTGGGTTAAGTGGGCAGAATTAGATGCGCTTCTTTTCCCTCCAGGTTCGTACGTGGCCAGAATTAAATCGCTTCTTTTTCTCCATGTTTTTACGTGGAAAGAATTAAATACGCTTTTTTCCCCTCTAGGTTTCGTACATGGGCGCGATCGGGACAACTGGTGTGGGTGGGATCCCAACACGGGCGTGACCTGGCCGCCCTGCACCTGATTAATGGTCGGGTGTGTCTCCAGCTCCTCTTACACCCAGCCGCCCTCACCCATCTCTGTCTCACCCAAGTCACCCTAGCGGATGGGGAGTGGCACACCGTCTATGTTCACAGGTCAGAGGATTTACCCAAGGATTACACTTTTTTGTACTCAGAATATACGGAGTAGATGGCAAGTTGCTGAAAGCAGTGAAGAGCATGTATGAGGGTACAAAGGCAGCAGTACGTGTGGAAAATGAACAGAGCTGTCCCCGTGGTTGCTTAATGTACTGTATATATGGATGGAGTCATGAAAGAAATACAAGGAAGAGCAGTGGTTGTTGGTGTATCGCTGATAAGGGAGGGAAACGAGTGGAAGCTACATGTACTGCTGTTTGCTGATGATACAGTTCTGATGAGCGATAATGAATGGGAGTTGCAGGGTCTGGTAAATATGTTTGGAACAGTGTGTGAAAAACGGAATCTGAAGGTAAATGCGGGGAAGAGCAAGGTTATGGTTTTCAAAAGGGGTGAAGCCACAGAGTGTGAGGTGAAATTGAACGGTCAGGCTATAGAGATTGTCAGCTCATTAAAGTACCTGGGCAGTGTGCTGAGTAAAGATGGGAGTATGGATGAAGAAGTGCGGGAGAGGGTACAACAGGGGAAGAGGGTTGTAGGAACGTTGAAAGCAGTAACAAGAAATAAGGTGGTCAGCATGGAAGTAAGGAAGTCCTTGCATGACTGTGTGGTAATCCTGACATTGATTTACGGAAGTGAAGCATGGACGTTGGTGGAGAGACTTAGACCAAGAGTGAGAGGGGTGGAAATGAGTTACTTGAAAAGTGTGTGAAGAGTTACATGGAGGGATAGACAGGCGAATGAGGAAGTAAGAGGGAGGTGTGGTGTGGAGGTAGGTGTGCTGGAAAGTGTGAAAAGGAACACCTTGAGATGGTTCGGCCATATGGAATGTATGGGAAGCGAGAGAATGACTAAGAGGGTGTACGAGAGCGAGGTGGAAGGACAGAGAGGGAGAGGTAAACCGATAGATAGGTGGAAGGATGGAGTGAAGAAGTATATGGATGAAGGCGGTGCTGGTTGGGAGGAGGGGCGTCGATTGACTGGGGACAGAGGTGCATAGGGGTGTTTCGTTCGTGTCCACCCCTTCGGCCTTCGGGGATCATGGCGTCAGGCAATAGATAGATTATTATTATTTGTTTTTATTTTTTTGTCTTTTTATTAAATATATACAAAAAATAGAAGGTCCCATCCTTCTCCCATTCCTAAGGCCCTTTAGATTTACAAAAGAGGGACCATTGCTTGCATTAATGTATGTCCAAAAAGATTTCAATTATGTAAGCATGATTCCTTCTATATACTGTATATATATTTATATATATATATTTTTTTTTTTTTTTTTTTTGCATTATTAAAGTGACATTTCCAAATGTAATAAAGTATATAAAACTTATTCTTACAGTCTAATACTGACAGAGTGAACACAGTATTTTCGGCCTGACGGCCATAGTATAAAAGCAGAAAACGACTCTTTAGAATATTTACATAAAATCCAATATTGATGATAGAATATTACTGAATGAACCATGATAAATTGCGGAAAAAAAATACTTGTGATATCATAATACAAACACATAGTTATTCCGTGAGTTTCCGAAATATCTTGAGTTTGAGTATGGAAAATCACCATTTTAGTTGGAGAACATTTTTTGAGATTTCATGGTTTTTCTTTAAGTAATCTAATAGTATTGCCTTCCCTCTATCTTCTGATGCATATAGTAAGCTACAGTTAAATTAAAGTGATAACTCAGAGCCGTCAGTGTAGCTTGAGAGCTGGGAGAGGGAGGATATACGTCCCCCCAGCTCTCGTCTCATGATGCAACCTTGCGGCAATAATAAATCTTTTTCACCCCCCAAATGCTATTCCCACGCCTTTTATTGCTCTTAAATGTTCACATGTTCATAATTAATGCAAAATAGGTGCATATGGATAAGTAATAATTATATATATATGGTACTATGACAATTTTCGTCAGAATAGAATCAAATACCTTCGCTTGGCGGGAGGGTTTGAACTACCATAGCTTCGCAGTTTATGAGTTAATGATCGCCACAGGTGTCCCATGGAGATGCATAAAATACCAGTGTCTCGTAATGCACTCAAGCCAATTTAAGTCTTCTTAACGGGGGAGAGTTGTTCTTTTTCTGGCCCCCCTTCTCCCTCATGTTTAGCCCCATTAGTTTTCATATTTTAAGACTAATGGACCGAACGTCCATTAGTTTGGCGATTTTCAAACCTTTCGCCTCATTTTTTTGCCAATTTGAAGATCAGTATAGGTGTCAATTTTGCCTGTAATTTAAGAGGAATCGGCCTTTGGCTGGGACACTTTTATCTATTTATTCAATTTGAAGGGGGTCTTGAGTGTTATTTTTTAAAGCTTGATGGAGGTCTAGGAAGGAAACTAAAAAAAAAAAAAAAATAATAGATTGATAAATAAGAAAATAAATATGCCCATCCTCCCTTATAATTACCATAGACAGCATGCAGTCCTTTCTGAAAATGAAGCCATAAATCCATGAGGACTCTGAATGTTTGAATCCTGTCTATTGTTGACTTCTTGGGCGTGGAACAAACCACTCCAACAGCTTCCTCTTTCTCCAACACCCCTTCTCCCCTCTCTACACTCTTCATAAACATAGGAAAAGTAGAATGTAAATACGAGGTGCCGTTGTAAAGGCTTATCCCTCAATACCTTCATCTGATCTGATCTGACCAGAACAGGGTGGGCGAGTGGGCCGAGGTATCCGTGGACCAGGGGGACGGCCCGCTCTACAACGCTACCCCTGCCCCTGCCTCACCTGGGGGATGGTCCACTCCGCTGCTGGTGGACCGGCAGGAGGGGATCTACGTGGGGGGGTCACCCGAGTATGTGGGGGTCAGCCTCTATATCGTCCATCACGACTTTCACGATGGTTAGGCAGCATGTTCTTTCATTCTCCTGTTTGTTACACAATTAATACTATTTGTTCAGATCCGATATGCGTAGCTGTCTCTCATCACTAAAGTTAGTATATCTCAAAGCTGCAATATTTTGCTTAACCCCTTCTATACCAGCGATGGCAGGGAGCCGTTAGTAGATAAATCATTCCCCAGTCCCAGCGACGGCAGGGAGCCGTCAGTAGATAAGTCACTCCCCATTCCCAGCGACGGCAGGGAGCCGTCAGTAATGTACTTTCCTTGTAACTGCCAGTATCAGGCAGTGCCTGGTACCACACTGCTCTAGAGTTGGCAACACTTCTCAGCTTATATCCAAACAACTGCAGGCTGGGAGAGCCAGTATTCCTTCATCTTTTGAGGTTCTATCTTGCAATTTTGACCACATTGCTTGGGACTGTGGGGGACTTTTATTACTGTACCCTACGGTACAGTAGGGGTTAAACTAGAATCATTTTAACTTTTTTAACTAACTTTTAGACAACCCAGAGATAAAATTACTTCTCCCACTAGCCACAAGGGTTATATATATGGCAGGTAGAGTTACAAACATGTTGGAGTCTGTTGACTGAATCACTCATCATTTCTCTGTCTTGTTGTTCGTGGGTGATCACAGGTTGCCTAGATGACCTACGAGTGTCCGGAGTCTCACTGCCACTACCACCCCTAGCCAACAGTACTGGTCTGGCCCAGGCTACCATGTTCACCAGTGTCACCCCTGGTTGTACCGCACCACCAGCCTGCAGCACCAACATCACCTGTTCCACACCCTACACCTGTATTGACCTATGGTGGAGACACGAGTGTGGGTGTGTATGATTTTATTATTTGCAATCCTGAGGGTTAAATGAGGGTTATTTCCTTGTATGTGGAAAAACTGATCTATGGATCATTCTAGGTATAGCCAGAGAAATGAGTGTGGGTCTGTATTTTATATTATTAACAATCTTGCAAAGCAGGGTTTGACATCCACATGAGGGTTATTTACTTATTTCCTTGTATTCGTAGTATCACCAACCCACCAATTAACTTACAAATATACCTAATTAATGAAATCAATTAAATTAATGAATACATGTGGTACTCCAAGGGTTCAAACTAACGATTACGCTATGTGATATATGGATAATTTTCTTGGATTTCACAAACCTTACTATAGGTAGCGCCAACGAACTTGACAATAATCTTGATCCTTGACCTCTGTGTAACTGAAAAGGGCCTAGAGCAAACTGGCTGTAAATATCCACATATATTTTCTGGTGGACTCTTTACAAATGATAGAAACGTCAGTCCGATTGCTTTCATTCCTTTCGAGTTGTTAGAAGTTAAGAGGTCAAGATCATTGTCAAGTTCGCTGGCGCTACCTATACGTATATCCAGCCATTGTAAGTGATGGATTTTTATCAACCGTCTTGGTGGTGTAATGGTTAAGGTGTCTAAAAATTTGTGTGTTATATCCCGGGTTCGAATCCTGGTTGATCACATATATGCTTTCATTAATTTCATTGGAGGTGTTTGGTGTTGTGGTGAAATTAATAAAAAATAAAATATACAAACTTCATATTACAGGTGTCTAGAAGGATCAGAAGTGATTCGTGAGGGTGGACGCTGTGAGGACGTGGACGAGTGTCAGTGGTCGCCCTGCCTCAACGGTGGCTCCTGTGCCAACGCCAGCCCTGGATACTTCTGTCACTGTCCGGACTCCTTCATTGGTTGGTACTCACTATTTGTTACTTCCTATTGAAATAACTTAGAAAAGTTGACCGAATGAATATAAACACCATATGAGGAGGAGCACTTTATTGACAATGTTTCGCAGATAGCTTCTTCAGGTCACTTGCTATTTATGACTGGACACCATTATTTAGAAAAAGGTAATGAGAGCGACTGAAAGAGACGAACACGCTTGTAGATACATGAATAGTAGTATTGCCTGATGAGATCAGAGAGAGGAGGAGGTATGAAGATGTACAGTACATGAATGTCAATGGTTGCCCCATCTCAATGTTGGTTCCTGTTTACTTCCACAAACCTTTCCCAACCTTACTGATATGACGGGGTCTGGCCAAGAAATGCCAAACCCATCCAACAACCTGCTCCCGTCTTCATACAACAACTCCGACAACACCTGCCGCATTGCCAGCATAAAGAGTCAAGAACTACAACCCGGACCCTCCAGGATCCAGGACCAGCGTCAACAACAAAATAGAGAATGGGACTTGACCAAGCCAGAAAACGCGCCCTCAGAACCAGCTCTCATAGAAAACCTGGAACCCAAGGATTCCAGGGCTAACTCCTATAACCCCCCAAAACCCACCAGTGTTAAGTAGTGACGAAACCTTGACTATGCAAATTCCCCATCAAAAACCCCAATACCCCCCAGTCGAGTATCAAACTAATTTTGCCAACCAGACTAGCCATGCTATCAAACAAGCCCTTTTAGTACCCAGTCACTCCCTCAATATTAATATTGATGAAAACCCTAATTCTCATCAGATCTCCCAAGCTCCCAATCCCCTTCTAAATTGCCAACAGGTCATAACTAGAGATAACCAAGATACCAAAAACTCACAAACGTCCTCCTCATACCCAAACCACCATCTAAAGAATTTTAGTGTGACTCTCCCCATCCCTAAAATCAAAATAAAGGTTTCCCACACGCCCCTACTACCCCGAGAGCAAAGCCCCTTGACGCCGACCAGAAAAGGGTTACTACCTGCACGGCCCAGAAGCAAAGCAAGCAACATTGGGATCCCTAGGCCAGAAAGGGATCAAAACGACACAACCTCTAGTGAGGAACTTCCTGCTTCGGTGCCAAGCTTATACAATCCGGTCATTCAGAGGCTTAATTCCAACATAATAGGAAGGACCAATATCTCAGGCCAAGTCAGTAACTTCGATAGTGATCTAGACCTCAGATTAATATCATTGTACAAATCCAATTGTAAAGCTAAAGGGAACCTAACCAACCAACCTAGTGCAGAGTGTGACCAAGAGCGACGTGAAAGAAGAAAGAAGAGCGAGCTAGGCACCTCGAGTTATTTGGGCCTGGACCTACCGAGAGTGTTTGAGCTCTCCAAGTCCCTGTGATCAACCGTGGGACAACTATCCAAGTGACAACGTTCTCGCCAGACTCTCTACCAGTGCTTCTGTTCTTCCTAAAACCTTTAAGTGTTCTTATGTTTCGTAATTGTAACGATGATTGCAACTAGGGTTAACTTGGTATGTTGAGGTTCATAATTAACGTAATTATCGAAGATTGTCCATTCTTCCCTATTATTCTTTATCCGTTGCTCTGCTAAGGGAGAACATTTACAAGTCTATCGTGGGATTAACATATATAGGTATATACTTCTTCGAACGCAGTCTCCTGTATTCTTTATGAGAAATATACATATTTTCGTCCGGGAATATATACATGCATTTACACATCAGACCCAGTGAACACTTATTCAGACCTAGTTTTTATGCTAATTCGTCATCTGGGTACATAAATCATAGATAAGTTTATTCACAGAGTATTTCTCAATCAGTCACCAATTTATGACTATTATTATTATCACGCTATATGAAGTCTAAATTAATTTGTGTATTATTTGAGTTGTCCTAATTCTCTGTTTATTCAAGTTGCATTAACTTATTGTTCGTTCTGAGATTCAGTCACGCATACATGACTATTATCCAATTCTAACTTATTCATGAATTTATATTCATAATTATTACTCTGAGTTATTAGAGATGTATCTCCTGTTCAAGTTAATATAACTTATTGTTAGTTTAGAAGTCAAGTAGTGTCATATTTTACATACCTTCAGTACCGCGTGTATGTTAGCAGTACCTATTATTTACTCTGAGTGAAGCCATATTTAGAGCTTTTCATTATTTCCTTCAGGACACTATTTATTGTGATTAAGACTTAACATCTCTGTTTATTATTATTATATGTTCATTCAGTAACATTATTATTATCTAGATGTTCATTCAGTAACATTATTATTACTCACATTTTCATTTAGTAACATTGTTATTATTTATATGTTCATTTAGAAACATTATTATAACTTATATGTTTCATCAGTAACCATACCATTATTTAGGTGTTCTTGATATCTTATCTTCCAATATCATCTTGAGTATGTAACCTAGCTATTAAGTTTAAAACTTGTGAACCATTACTGTGTATTTTGCGTCCATTGATTATTATTGAGTGAAATTGTCAAGCTAAGGCTAGTTGTTTCCCAGCGGAGAGGAACCCAAGTTGTTGATTGACGCTATTTCCTAAGGTGGAAATCGCAATCAGATTATATCACGTTTTATTATAAAGTGGAATAACACTTACTATCATTGTTAATGGTAGCCTTTCTTATAATATTGAACAATAATAATAATAGAGATATTTTGTTCCCCAGGCCAGCACTGTGAAGCGAAGGCCTTGATGGACCCCGGCATGTCCTTCGTCCTGGCGTCCCTGTTGGCAGCCATTGCTTGGATTATAATTACTATAGGTGGGTTGTTGTTGTGGTGGGTTGTTGTTGTGGTGAGTTGTCCCTGTTCGGGCTCGGTCTCGAGTCAGACACCCCCAGCTAAAAAAATAAATAAATAAATAAAAAAAAAAAAATTATAGGCTATACTGTATATATACAGTATATACCGTATATATATATATATATATATATATATATATATATATATATATATATATATATACTGTATATATATATATATATATATATATATATATATACTGTATATTTATATATGGGGTATGTGCCTGAGTATATAGATAGATAGGTAGGTTTACAGGGTATATGTACAGTCGGCCAAATACATCGTGTCTCCGCTGTCATTATGTTTGACTCTCTCTGTGCTGTATTAATGTCTGCCAGATGTTGAATACCGTGGATAAGTGTAGGAAAATGTTTGAATATCTCACTCGAAGCGAATATAACAAGTTATAATACTGCTGATACCAATTATTGATACAAACATACTTGGTGCAGACATCACTATGCTGGCCAAATAAATTGTGTCTCCGCTGTCATTGTTTCGCTCGCTCTGTGATGTATTAATGTCTGCCAGATGTTGAATAGGGTGTGCAAGTGGAGCAACATGTTTGTCTATCTCACTCGAAAAGATTAAATAAGATTTAGATAGTGCGGATACCAAATATTGATTAATATATTCTTGGTGCCGAGACATCACTTATTTGGTCGACTGTAGGCCTACTTGTTGAGATATTTGTGGCTTGCGTACACAAATACCCGGGTAGAATTAGGCAGGTTACCAAGTGTTCCTAAACCCCAATCCTTTTTTTCACCTAGCAGTAAATAGGAACCTGGAATTAGTGGACATCTTTTACGTCCCACCTGGGTTAATAAGGTCTTGTATAATATTCTGACCGCTAGTGAAATCCCTTGGAAGAATTGGTACTTAGCACCCACACTGCGGGTATAATTGCCTGAAATTACCTTCATTCCATGCTCTTTTTCATACATAAACAAAGGCCAGAGTATAATACAATTATATATCTGTGAATTTACAATGATAGAGCTTTCCAATGACACCTGAATCATCCTTGTAAGACATCTGGTTACCTTGCAACAATCTTGCAAACGAATGTGTGACGCTGCACAATAGTGAGCCAGCCTTCTTACACACTCAGTGTGTGCCCGCTGCCTGTGGCGAGCCGTTGGAGCCCCCCTATGCTCCCTCCCAACAGCCGGCCTCTCTCTCAGGGCTCATAATAGCCTCAAAATGGTGCACGTCATATGACGGGCACCGTACAGAAGGGGTTAATATAATACAAGATATTATTATTATTACATACACAAGCACTCAAAACAATAGGTAATTTGCCAGAATTTCTCTCTGTATTAATTTGGTTTATGCACACATTCGCACCTGCCAAACGACATGTGGCCAAAATAACCCCAATCCATTCATCATTCCTTAGTGGTGGTGATGGTGATCGTGTGACCTCCAATTGTGTTGGTGGTGCAATGGTATAGATCCTTATGTTCTGGGTGTGGTGTCCCGAGTTAGAATCCCGGGAGGACCATATGCTTTCATTAGTTTATTCAAGTACATTGGAGTTTGTAATGGATGATTAATGTTAAGATCGAGGCGTTCCTTAATTTCTATTGGTTCAGGAGCTAATGTCTAGCGAGGCCGGTCCTTAGTGATCTTGGCCCCATTCATTGTTCTTTCCTCTCACTAAAACATTAAGCTTTCCATAATGCAGTTGGGTTTGAGTACATGATTAGATTGATATCAAAAATTCGAAAATGGATATTAATCGTGATCGTGTACTCAACCTTTAACTGTGTTGGTGGTGTAATGGTTTAGATGCTTATGTTCTGGGTGTGGTGTCCCGAGTTCATATCCTGGAAGGACCATATACTTTCATTAGTTTATTCAAGTACATTGGGGTTTGTAATGGATGATTAATGTTAAGAACGAGGTGTTCCTTAATATAATAACCTCAATCCTTTCATCATCCCTTAGTGGTGGTGATGGTGATAGTGTGCGTGGTTCACCTGAGGAGACGACGGCGGAGTAAATCAAGCAAGGTGAGCGGTGAGAGTGGCGACAGTGAAGAGAAGACCATGTGCGATTCTAGTAGGCATAGCGACGACTCTAGAAGGGACATTACGGAGCTCAAGATTATCGCCGTGACCACAGAGCACTCTACTCTCAAGAAGGCTTCAAATTTGGCAGGTATATCTTTACACGTGTTCCTTTTATATACACTCAACATATAAACGTAGAAACATCCTTGCTGTTGCCATCATACCATCATTCCTATTCTTACGCAACAGATGTGGACGTTCTAAGAAGAGACATCGCCGCAGATGGTAGTAACATTGGGAGAGCATGTGGTAGAAATAGTAATAATAATAATAATAACATTTATTCAGTTAGCATTTTACTATGTTGGTACCACATAATATGTTACAAATATGACATGTACCAGCTTTGCATAATTGCAACTAAGGATAGCCCAATAAGGCCGTTAGGCGTATTTAGAGGTGTTCGTGTATAGTCAGTTAACTATAATTAGTGGAGAGCAATAGTAGTAGTGGAAATAGTAGTAGTGGTGATCGTATATAGTCGGTTAAATATAATTAGTGGAGAGCATCTGGTGAAAGTAATAGTAGTGGTGATCGTGTATTTACATACACAAATTTAACGCCCGAGTGCTCCACACGAAGCGCGGTTCCGGTCTCACGTCCTAATGGAGGCGTTCCGGGCAACCCTGTTAAGAACTGCCTCACTTGTCAGGTTCTTTGATTTAAGATCAGACTGCAAAATCACATCCCACGTCTTTCTTTGTTCGCCCCTTGGTGCAGCTCCCTCCACATTCATGGACTTGCATCTTTTCACCCAGCTTCGTTTATCCATCCTCTCCACATGTCCAAACCATTAAAGCCTGCTAGTACGCATCACATCACTGATACTCTTGATACCTAACCTTCTCTTTGGCGCTTCCCTTGATATCCTATCTTGCAGTTTGGCACCATACATCCATCTCACCATTCTCATTTCATTGCATTCCATTCTGTTGATATCATTCGCTTTGACAGGCCACGTTTCTGAACCATATGTCATTGCGCTTCTAACGCATGAAGTGTACACCTTTCCCTTCAAGGGGAGAGGGAGTCTGCTCATGGTGAGTAATGGCAAAAGTTCTCTAAACTTTCCCCAGTTGCATCTTATTCTGGCGATAGTGGCGGCCTCATCCCCACCACTGGCAGAGGTGGTATCACCTAAGTTAACTATAGTCCGTTAACTATAATTAGTGGAGGGCATCTGGTGGAAGTGGTAGTGGTGGTGATCATTTAGTATAGTCAGTTAACTATTATTAGTGGAGGGCATCAGGTGGAAGTGGTAGTGGTGGTGATCACGTAGTATAGTCAGTTAACTATTATTAGTGGAGGGCATCTGGTGGAAGTGGTAGTGGTGTTGATCATTTAGTTGTTGTTGTTCCCTAAGCTGCCTGGCCGAACAGCCCCGAGTCCCTGAGGAAGGCCATGGCCACGATCGGGCTTTCCCACAGAGCTCTCATTGAGTGTAGATTGTGTTGTTGGCGTAAGTGGTTGTGTGAAATGCAGTCTTCTATGATGTGTTTAATGGTATGGGGTGCTGTGTTACATCCCGGGCAGGCGTCGACAACGGAGTCATCCAGTCTCTTCTGATAGCTCAGGAGAGCTGGATGGTGTCCGTATCTCAGCCTGGCCAGGTGGACTCTGTCCTCGCGAGGAAGGGAGGATTCGGAAGGATGGATTTCGGGAGGTCGTGCATGCAGCTGCGTGTTGTCTGTGAGTGAGTGGATGGATCGGTGAGAGATATGAGTATGGATGTGCTTCTGGAAGTTGGTTCGGGGTGGGCAGGGAGGGAGAGAGGACAATAATTGTGTGTGATACCGTGTGCTGGGTGTTGTTTTGATATTTCTTGGTGTCTGTGGGTGTGTTGCCATGTAGTTTAGTGGGTGGTCTTGGTTCGTGGAGGCTGCTGCCAGGAATTGAGTGCCTCTCATGTCCAGATGGTCTTTGACTTTGAGGATTTTGGTTTCTTGATGTAGGTGATCTGTGGGTGCAGTAGCTGTGCAGCTTGTAATGATCTTCAGGGCTTTGTTTTGAATAGTCTGTAAGGTCTTATGATGTGTTTCAGCTAGGTTAGAAGCCCAGGTTGGGCTTGCGTATTCCATCACTGATCTTATGTATTGTTTATATACTGTGGTGGTAGTTTCTTTGTTGTGTCCAAATTTTGTGTGAACAGTTAACTATTATTAATGGAGGGCATCTGGTGGAAATGGTAGTGGTGGTGATCACGTAGTATAGTCAGTTAACTATTATTAATGGAGGGCATCTGGTGGAAGTGGTAGTGGTGGTGATCACGTAGTATAGTCGGTTAACTATTATTAATGGAGGGCATCTGGTGGAAGTGGTAGTGGTGGTGATCACGTAGTATAGTCGGTTAACTATTATTAAAGGAGGGCTGTGGAGTGTATTAAGAAGGGTGGAGATGTGATAATAGATTGGCTGGTGAGACTATTCATGCAGATGACACAAAAATTGCAAATACCGTACTGACTAATGAACATGTTGAAGATATGCAAAACAATCTAAACAAGCTTTCACAATGAGCTAAAATCTGGCAAATGTGCTTCAATGAAGATAAGTGTAAAGTACTTCATATCGGATACCGCAATGAAAAAGCAGACTACTCAATGAATGTCACCCAGCTAAAGAGTGTAGACAGAGAAACTGATTTAGGAGTAACAATATCCAGTAACTTAAAACCAAGTCAACATTGTACTGAAGTTGTTAAGAAGGCAAACAAAATTATAGGTTTCATAGGTAGATCATTTGAACATAAATCATAAGACATTATCCTCACCCTTTACAATTCATTAGTCCGCCCACTTTTGGAATACTGCGTTCAGTTCTGGTGCCCTTACTATAAAAAAGATACAGACAAATTGGAACGAGTTCAACATAGAGTTACCAAGATGATACCCTGTCTTCGGAACAATCCATACGAGGAACGTCTTAACCCTCCTGGCCCGGTTGTCATTTTAAAATGACACCACGAATTAAGGGCAGGTGCCCGGTTGTCATTTTAAAATCTGTAAGCTTGAAAGCCTATTCAGCTTGGTCTGAACGCCGTGCGTCCGACGCATGTAAACAAAGCTGATCGTTACGTCACCGCACCTACGAAAACAAGAAAGAGAAGACTCGTTTGTTATTGTATGTCTGTATGTCGTTGTTTCAGTAGTGAAAAGATCGTCATATTGCTAACATCGCCTGCAAGTGCTCTCCACTGAAATCGTCATCACAACTGAACCAGTTGACATAGAGAGCTCTACTCAACGCCAGTCTACAGATTGGAAACCGCACTACATTTATAGATGCGTGGGAAATTTCTAGCAGTTAAACTAAACAAAAATACGGTAGCCTAGGCCTAGACGTTTTTCGGCCAGATCGCCCGGGTAGCCCACACTGTCATTTTGAGAGCCTGCCCGGGCCAGGAGGGTTAAAGAACTAAATTTATATCCACTAACCAAGCGCAGATTGAGAGGTGACCTTATTCAAGTTTTCAAGATCATTAAAGGCATCGACAACATGAACGATTTACGATTGACCGATCAAACTACACGCGGGGAAATGGCTACAAAATCATTGGTAAATCATTCAACTCTAACGAATCCAAGAATTTCTTCTTCAATCGAGTCGTCAACTTGTGGAATGGGCTTCCCCGAGATGTCATAGACTGCAACACCGTTGATTCCTTCATAGTTCGCCTAGACAAGCACCTTGCCCTGAACCCAAGGTTGACTGCATTTGTGATTGAATAAATATTTTCTTTAGTAGTGTTTGTTCAATAACCTCAAGTACCGCTCAACAACCTAATAGATCTTAATATGATTTCCCCTGCCGTGAACTAAGCCAGAGGGCAGCACTTCCTTCTCACATCTTTCCCACATTCTCTCCGAAATACTGTTGCAACACTTGGAACAGCAGTGTTTTGGAGGGCAAGTAACCTTGAGGTGTCGCATGACCTGTTGTTGCTTGTTTTCCTTTGTACTCCTTTATACTCCTATGCTTTGCTGTGTCAATGGTACAATTAGACTGGAGGAGTGCATGTATTGTGCCTTTATACAAGGGGAAGGGAGACCTGCAGGAGTGTTAAAGTTATAGAGTTATTAGTTTATTATCAGTGGTTGGAAAGCTGTATGGCAGGGTTTTGATAGAGAGGATAATAAAGGGTACGGAAGTTGAAATATGAGAAGAACAGCTGTTTTAGGAGGGGAAGAGGGTGTGTGGATCAGATTTTTGCAGTAAGACAGTTATGCGAGCAGAATTTAGAGAAGCATAAGGAGATATTTTCGGCTTTTATTGATTTGGAAAAAGCGTATGATTGTGTGGATCGTGAAGCAATGTGGAAGGTGCTAATGATTTATGGAATTGGAGGAAGTTTTTTAAGAGCAGTCAAGAGTTTTTATGAAGAGAGCAGAACGTGTGTTAGAGTAGGAAATAATGAGTTGAGCGAGTGGTTTGAGGTAAATGTAGGTCTGCGACAGGGTTGTGTAATGTTTCTGTGGTTGTTTAATGTACATATGCATGGTGTGGTGAGGGAGGTGAAAATGAGAACTATGGGTAGAGCATTGGGTTTAGTAGGAGAGAATGGTAGAGATTGGGAGTTGAATTATTTGCTGTTCGCTGATGACAGAGAGTTGGTGGCGGATTCTGAGGAGAAACTGCTGTGAGTAGTCAAAGAGTTTTTTGTGGTATGTGGGAGGAGGAAACTGAAGGTGAACGTCAATAAAAGTTAAGTGATGGTGTTAATAGAGGTGCTCGTAGGGTTAATCTAGATGTGCGGCTGGATCGGGAAATACTGGAACAAGTGGAGTGCTATATATATCTAGGAGGAATGATAAGCAGAAATGGAGGTAAAACGGAGAGTATGTGAAGGAAGGAAAGTTTTCGGAACAATGGGAAGTATGTGGAAGGTGAGAAATTTCGGAATGTAAGCCAAAAGTTAAATGTATCAAGGGATAGTTGTACCAACAGTGATGGTTGGGGATGAGACATAGGCTCTGAAAGCAAAGGAGAGAAGAAAGCTGGATGTGATGGAGACGAGCCGCTTGAGGAGTATGTGTGGAGTGACTCGTAGAGACAGATTGAGGAAAGAAGAGATACGTAGGAGAGTGGGACAACAGGAACCTTTGTCGGCCAGAGTGAACAGAAGGGTGCTGTGTTGGTATGGACATGTTGAGAGAATGGAATGGAGCGAAAGGAGCCGGCCTTCGGCCGGTAAATTTTTCTACCGAAAAATTTACAAATTTATCATGATTGGGGCACTATGAGGTGTTTTTCTAAGTTAGAGGGAGGTCTAGCGAGGAAACTAAAAAACAAATGAATAAATGAATTAACAGACCAAAAAAACAGCCACTGTCCCCTTAACCCTCTATTTATAATGTAATACAACAGAAGTGGACGTGTTAAGAAGAGACACCACCGCATCTGGCAGCAAGGTGGTTGGGAAAGCCTCGGGTAAAGGTGGTGGTGGTGGTGGGTGCGTGTGTTCCCCTCGACTCTCCCCAGTGGATGACCTACGGAACTATGCCTACGAGGGTGATGGTAGTTCCCCGGGCTCACTCTCTTCATGTTGCTCAGGTCAGTCTTAAACACCCACGCTGCAGGCATAATTGCCAAAATCACCTTCATTCCATGCTCATTTTCATGCATAAGCAAGAGCCAGAGCGTAATGCAATAATATATCCGTGAAATTACAATGATAGAGCTTTCCAATGACACCTGAATCATCCCTGTATGACATTTGGTTATCTTGCAACGAACGCCAAAATCGGTAAAATAGTGGCAATTTTTGCTGTTTTTGCTATGTGTGACACTGCACTTGAGTGAAACAGCCGTGTCTCACACTCAGTGTGTTCCCGCTCGCTGTGGTGAGCGGTTGGAGCCCCCCTATGCTCTCTCCAACACCTGGCCTCTCTCTCGGGGCTCATACTAGCCTCATAATTGCATATGATGGGCACCGTACAGAAGGGTTAAGGGGGGTCACCTGCTTTTTTTCTTTCCTTTTCTCTCTTTCTCTGGGTTGTATCCATTCGGCCCCATTCAGCCTGCTGTTTTAAGACTTTTACCCCCATCCAGGTGTCTATTTCTTCCTGGTGAGCTATTGCGAGCTAACATTTTATGGAGAAATCCGGCTTCGCCAGAGACGTACAAATTTAGCCTGCTGTCAAATCAATTAAAATAAATATGCTGGCTCGCTACCGCTCGCCAGGAAAAAATCGACACCTGGTCGGGGATAAACGTCTTAAAACAATAGGCTGAATGGGGCCGAATGGGGCCGAACCCTGAGAGAAAGGGAGAGAGAGAGAAATAAAAACGAGATGGACCCCCTTAACCTTGCCAATTAGATGACCCATACATCAGGTGGTAGAAAGGTGCACAATTAATTCAGCCGGAATAAAGATGTAATCCATTTGATGTTCTTAGTCTACAAATTATAGTTGTCTTGAGAGGGAACATTTTGGCAGCTTTAATTCAGCTGCGGTAAAATATGTAGTGATTATATAATTAAAGTCTACAATATATAGCTATGCCGTGCTTGAGAACCTTAGTAATGCAATGTCCTAAATGCCACCTCGGCCGTGACATTTGTTTTACCGAAAAATGTACAAATTTATCTAAAAGGGGGGTCTTGGGTGTATTTTTTGAAGCTTGATGAAGGTATAATAATTCCTTCATGAAGCTATAAAAAAAAAAAACAAGACCCCCTTCGAGATAGATTTGTAAAATTTTTGTTTAAAAAAATGTCACGGCTGAGGTGGCGTTTAGGGCATTGCATTACTAAGGTCCTCAATTTTGTAGTAAAGATATACCGGTTGTCTGTTTTATGCACAGTTTTCCGCACATATTCTATTGCGTTGGGGTCGTGATGTGGCAGCACTGCACCCACTTCCCCAACCCCCTTCCCTCGCTCCACCTCCTATTGGTAGGAGGTTGAGTGAGGGAAGGGGGTTGGGGAGGTGGGTGCAGCGCTGCCAAATCACGACCCCAACGGAATAGAATATGTGCGGCAAACTCTACATAGTCTACATAATATAGCCTTATTTTTCAGGTGGTAAGAATGGAGGAGAGTTTCGACTACTTGGAGGCTTCCAGGAGGTGTCAAACTTGCTGACTTGCCTTGGGAGTCCCTCTGCTAAGGAGTCCATCAGTGTGAGTGAGGGGTCGGGAGACGGCCCTTCTGTCGGATCTACTCGGCTTTCTTCCTCCTACACCCACGCATTGGCCACACCTCTTGTCTCTGCTAGCAACAAATCAAACAATAATTCATCCTTGGGGACAGTAAAGCTCAATAATATCGACAAGGCGAAGAAAAATACGAACATTATTGTTTCTGCTGCTGATATGTTGCAAGCAAAAACCGAAGGGAGCAATGTGAATGTGGACAGGGACTTGAGCCACATGTGTGTCAACAAATATGGCTTAATACAAGGCCTACGGGAAGCTTCAGTAACCTTAGGAGACTTTTGTCTGGAGCATAATCAGCAAAAGTACCAATGCGACAAAGCGTTTCACAACTCCCTCAAGAGGCGGAGGACCTACGTGGCTGTGACTTCATCTGGAGCGGGAATGACGGGAACCCTAGCCACCACCAGCTGCTACTCTCACATCCCCGTCTTGACCAGAAGCGGGGAGTTACTTTTAGGCATGTACGATGGCTACCACTCCTGTCATTCCTGCGCCACTAGTCCCTGTCACTGTACGTGCACCTCACATAAACAGAGAAGCACCAGTAGGTCAACATCAATGCTCATTCCCCTGCCTCATGTTAAAAGTACAGGTATAAGTTACGTGGTCCGTGATGCTGCAGAAAAGGGATCGAAGTGCATAAAACCTGAGTGTCACGGCAAGGATGAGAAGCCTCTTAACGTGCCGACCAACAACGGCTGTTCGTGCTCTAACTCTCTCACCAGAAAATCAGATGCCAAGGAAAGTAAACAATCAGACCCTAACTACAGATTTGAAAGTTTGAGAAAATAGTGTTGTACTTTTCTGTCTTGTAAAGTAAAATTTAATATATCTACATATTTGTAATATGAATAAATATACCAGAGAACGTTGCTTATGAGTTCCATTTTTGCTACAGTTGTGTTCAAATATATACAATATAGTCAATAAAAAAGTAATGCTTCTTTTCCATCTCAATTTCAAAATAATAATTAACTCTTCAAATAGTTGTTATATAATAAATCCCATGCTTTATGATTTAGTTTGTACGGTTGGGGTTGGCCAAATAAATTGTGTCTCCGCTGCCATTACGTTTTGCTCGCTGTGTGCTGTATTAATGTCTGTCAGATGTTGAATAGGGTGTGTAAAGATAGTAACACGTTTGTACATCTCACTCGAAGCAATGAATTAATGCTTAGATAGCGCTGATACCAATTATTGATCGAAATACAGTATACTTGGTGCTGTGACATCACTTATTTGGCCAACTGTACCACCCTGCACTCCCTGCTTAACCCATTCAGTACCAAAGACGTCATTTTCATTATATTCTGACAACTATTATAAGTTTTTATTCAGCTTAAGAAGGATGTCAACTCATGAAAAGGCTACAGACCATTTCAATTAATCCTTTTAGCTACCATATATCCTTCCTATGCTTCACAGAATCGTTTAAATGTAGCTGAAATTAAATGCAAAAATACGTCGTCGGTACTGTAAGGGTTAAGAGCTGGATATTTCAGGGACATATTAAGGGGAAGGATTTGTGTTTTTTGTTTTTCTTAACCCCCTTCTCTCTCACGTTTAGCCCCATTAGTTTTCAAATTTTAAGATGTTTGCCCCATTAGTTCGTCACTCTTAAGACCTTTCGCCTCATTTCTTTGTCAATATTAAGATCTTTCGTGTTATAATTATAATTATAAGGAGAATCTAAGCCCTAGCAGTTATATTTGTCACTAAATTAACAACTTGCCATGCTTAGGGATGCCGGAATTCGATGAATAGACTGTCTGCCCCCCACCAAAGTTGTGGTTGGGGAGGAAAACTGGTAGAAGTATCAGATTTCTCCTTTTAACCTTCTTGGTGGTATAGGTAGCTGGACCTCCTGCCTATATGGTTCGAATCTGAGTCCTAGCAGTTATATATATATATATATATATATATATATATATATATATATATATATATATATATATATATATATATATATATATATATATATATAGATATATATATATATATATATCTATATATATATATATATATATATATATATATATATATATATATATATATATATATATATATATATATATATATATATATATATATATATATATATATATATATATATATAATTACCTCCTCTTCATTATTTTCTAAAAGCTATGACAATTTGAATTTAGTGGCTAAGCGAAAATTATTCCAATATAGTGATTTGGCATATTAATATATATGCTGTATAGTATATAAGAATATAAGCCACATATTTTGCCTGAGGCCAGAGCGTGGGTTGTCAAGTTAAGGGGGTATGGTTCACTTTTTGGTCGATTTTTATGTTCATTTATATATTTGTTTTCTAGTTTCCTCCCTAGACCTCCATCAAACTTTTAAAAAATGTACCAGGATACCCTTCAAGATATATTTGTACATTTTTCGGTAGAAAAATGTCCTGGCCAATGGCCAGTTTCTCCTAAATTACAGGCTCGCTATTGCTAGCCAGGAAATATTTGACCCCTAAATGACACGAAAAAGTCTTACTATTGATAAAGAAAAGGGGTGAAAGGTCTTAAAATCGAGCCGAACGTCTTGAAATCTGGAAACTAATGGGTGCTAAACATGAGGAAGAAGGGGGACCAGAAAAACTGACCCATCTCTCCTTAAAGTCGTCTGAATAAGGTTATCACCAAATCATAATATTCTACAAACTGAAGGCGAAGACACACGAGCGCTTTTTCTGGCAATTTTCGATGAGCAAGTTATTTTTCTTACTATTTTCTTAAGAATTTATTTATCGTGCTATTTTTTGATCAAGTTATTTATCGTGCTATTTTCTGATCAAGTTATTTCTCTTGCTATTTTTTGAACAAGTTATTTATCGTGCTATTTTTTGATCAAGTTATTTCTCTTGATATTTTTTTAACAAGTTATTTCTGCTATTGTTTGAGCAAGTTATTTCTCTTGCTATTTTTTGAACAAGTTATTTATCGTGCTATTTTTTGATCAAGTTATTCCTCTTGCTATTTTTTGAACAAGTTATTTATCATGCTATTTTTTAAACATGTTATAATATTATTTCTTGCTATTTTTTATTTTATTTGTTTTATTTATTTTTTTATTTTATTTATTTTTTTTGCATTGGAATCGACCACTAGACTATCTTTATAGGATTGAAAGAGACTGAAACAGTTTACCAGTTTAAGGGGGGAGGGTCTATTTTTTGGTCTATTTATTTATTCATGTATTAATTAATTATTTTCCTAGCTAGATCTCCACCAAGCTTAAAATAACACCCTCTAGACCCCCTTCGAGATCAATTTGTATATACATTTTTCGGGAGAAAAATTTCAGGCTTGCTATCGCTCGCCAGGAGAAAAAACGACACCTAAATGGCACGAAAGGACCTAATATTTACAAAGAAATGGGGTGAAAGATCTTAAAATTGCCAAAGTAATAGAACAAACGTCTGAAAACCTCTTAAACCCTGAAAACTAATGGGGCTAAACATGAGGAAAAGGGGGACTAAAAAAAAAAAAAAAAAAAAAAAAAAAAACATCTCTCCTTAATAACATACTAGGTTTCTCTTAAACGGCCTAAAATTGTCTAATTTTAGCCAGAATCAAAGACAAATAAAAGACGTCCTGGTACTGAAGGGGTTAAGGGAGGGGCGAGGTTTAACTCCCTATGATAGCCCATTTAATTTAAGGGGGTAGTGCTTGTTTTTGGGTTATATATTTATCTATTAATTTATTTTTGCGTTTCCTCGCTAGACCTTCATCAAACTTTAAAAAACACCCCCTACACTCCCTTTCACCCCCTACACCCCCAACACCCCCTACACCCCCAACACCCCCTACACTCCCAACACCCCCTACACTCCCTTTCAAGATAAATTTGTACCTTTTTCGGTAGAAAAATGTTCTGGCCGAAGGCCGCTTCCTTCTATAATTACAGGCTCGCTATCGCTCGCCAGGAAAAATCGACACCTAAATGGCAAGACAGGTTTTAATATTGACAAAGAAATGGGGCGAAAGGTCTCAAAATCGCCAAACTAACGGAAAGAAAGTCTTATCTCAAAACTAATATGCTAAACATGAGGGAGAAGGGGGTCCAGAAAAAGTGACTACCTCGATCCCCCTTAACTCATTTGGTTAGTCAACTGATAATTCAAAGAAATTGCATTCACAAGTAATTCATACTTTTTTTACTTGTATAGTATTTTACTTTCATACTATGTTACTGTCCTACTATTTTATATGTATGTATTTACTTAGGCCCATTCCCCATTTTTCCTATTTTTTTTTTCTGGGGGTAGCCGACTCGAGACAGAGCCCGAATAGGGACAACACAACACAACAGAAAACTATGAACATACAAAAACAAAACACAAATTCACACACACATCTAAGTCACCCAGGAGAAGACCCACAGACCAGGAATCACCAATGTTTGCTTTCATACTATTTTACTTTCATACAGAGGATCACAACGAGGAACCGAAATTATGTGGCCAACTGTACAATCGCGTTAATAAATTATGTCTCGGCACCAAGTATGTTTTGATTAATAATGGGTATCAGCAATATCCAAGTTTCATTTCTTCATATCGAGTGAAATTTACAAACATGTTTCTAGACTTACCCAGCCTATTCAATATCTGACAGACATTACTACAGCACAGAGCAAGCCAAACTTAATGACAGCTGGGACATGACTTAGTGCAACCGTACAGTGGCACAGTGTGTCTGTGTATTGTTCACACATGTGGGTAGGATCCTTTCACACAGCACTTCTAGACAAAGTAGAAAAGAAAGCCTTCCGTCTCATGAACTCACGTCCACTCACCAATTATATGCATTCTCTCTCTCTTAGCCACAATGTTGCATCTCTCTCACTATTCTACCGCTATTTACAATAATCAGTGTTCCTCAGAGGTCTTTCAGTGTATAAAAACCCCTCTTCGTAGAGCACGTAGCACTCGTCTTGCAACGCAATCCCACCCCTACTCTGTACAACTCTCCAACCCAATAGTGAAACGTTATTCTCAATCGTTCTTCTATTCAACAGCTGAGTTCTGGAATTCTCTCCCAGAATCAGTCTTTCCCTCATCCTATGACTTAAATTACTTCAAAATCCATTGGCCAGGCATTTGGGCTCGAACGTCCCTTGATTTTGGCCCTGCCACTCTTTCAACTCTGGGGGAGGCAGCTGTCACAGGCAGTTCTGTCTTTTGTCTCCCTCACTCACATAGAAAAAACCAAAAAATGGTCTATAGGTGTGGTAGCTGTGCAGCCAGTGATTATTTTGAGGATTTTGTTCTGAATGGTTTGTAGGGTGTTGTGTTGTGCTTCAGTGAGGTTAGAAGCCCAAGCAGGGCTAGCATATTCCATCACTGAACGTATTATATTGTTTGTATATTGTGGTGGTAGTTTCTTTGTTCTGTCCGAATGTTATACAGTATGGGCAAGTGACTTGAGGGCGTTTAGTCTTGGTGTCAGTTTGTTTTTGATGCTTGCAATATGTTGCTTAAGTGACATTGATGTATTGTATGTTACACCAAGGATTTTGAGTATGTGTATGTGTGTTATGGGGATGATGTTTAAGGTGAGATGAGGGATATAAATGTGTTCTACTGTCCAGTTTGTGAGAAGGGTCGCTGTTGATTTGGCAGGGGTTAGTTTGAGTCTGTTTGCGGTGAACCAGTCTTGTAGTGTGTTGAGGTACGGTTGGAGGAATTGTGCAGCTATATTTGCGTCTCGATGTTTACATGTGAGTATTTTGTCGTCTGCGTAAGAGGCTGTGTGTATCTGGTGTGTGTGAGGTATGGGTAGGTCTTGCATGTATAGTTTGAAGAGTGTTGGTGACAAGATGGATCCCTGAGGGACTTAGTTTGTGAAATTTCTGATGTTTGATGACTGGCCATCAAATCTCACATGAGCGTATCTGCCTGCTAGATAGTTGACCAGCCATCTTTTGTGTTATTGTGCATGTTTGTGTTAAGAATTTTGTTTGTACCGAGGTGGCAGGGAATGGCATCAAAAGCTTTACTTAAGTCAATATTAACGAGAAGTGTTCTGTGAGGTGGCCTAGCCGAATGGATACCATCAAAAACTTTGTGTGTGATGTCTGTAGGAAGGATGTTTGTGGCATGTTGTGGCCTAATGCTGTGTTGTGATGTAGCTAAGGGAATGTGAGGTGTGGTTAGTTTTAGTATGAGGCGTTCAGTAACTTTTGATGGGGTGCAAAGGAGAGTGATGGGGCGGTGTGAGGAGGGTAGCGTGGGGTCTCTGGTTTGGGGATTGTGATGATACCATGTTTCAAGATGTTGGGTATTATGTTGTGTGAATAACTGTAGTTTGATATGTTGGTGAATGCTTGAATGGCTTTTGGTCCCAGGTGTCTAAGATGTATGTTGCCAAATTTGTCTGGGCCACAGGTGGATGAGTGTTTGAGGTTGTTGATGATGTGCTTTGTCTGAATGTTAATGAAGGGTGCATAGTCCAGATCTGTAGGGAATTGTCGCTTTTCGTCAAATGACTTGTCACGGTGGGGGCTAAGATGGCTGACTTGTAAAAAATTATTGATGAGAATATTTGCTTGTTGTTTGTTTAAAGGCATGGTGTCTGTTGTTGTGATGGCAGCATGTGATTGTGTTGCGTTGCTGTTGGAGAGTGTTATTTTTTAGTATTTTGTTGTACATTTGAGTGTTTATTGATTGTATGTGTAATGGTAGATGGCCTTTATTCTCAATTATTGAATACGTGTAATGGTAGATGGCCTTTATTCTCAATTTCACTCAATAAATGCTGGTGTTCCCCAGGGATCAGTTTTGGCCCCAACTCTGTTCCTCATTCATATCAATGATCTCATATCTACCACTCATAATCCAATACATTCCTACGCAGATGACTCAACACTCCACAGTTCCTTCACATTTACCAATTCTTTCACCCAACCCGATCTTATAAATTCAAAAATAAACACTGCAATTTCTCTGAACCAGGACCTTTCTAGAATTAATGAATGGGGACAAGAGAATCTAGTTTCCTTTAATGCACAGAAAACCAAGTACATTCAATTTTCTAACCGACAGAATCTCACTGACTCCCATATATTTTTTAATGATGTAAATATTCCCACTTCCCCTAGTATTGACATTCTCGGTGTAACATTAACTACTAACTTGAGCTGGACACATTATGTTAGAAGCATTGCTAAGAATGCCTCTAAAAAACTGGGACTCCTGTACAGAGTTCGAGAATTCTTCACTGACGAGCAGTTGGCCGTAATATATAAAAGTCATGTGCGCTCTCAGATGGATTACTGTTCACCTCTGTGGGGTGGAAGTGGAGTGGTTGCATTGAGGCAGTTGGACAAAATTCAAAATAAAGCTATTAGATTAATCAATAACCCTGCAATCACACAGGACCTTCCTACATTAGCCATACGAAGAAACGTTGCATCCCTTGCATTATTCTACAGATATTTTCACAGCAATTGTTCCGAGGAACTTGCTTCAATTGTGCCGCCTCTCCACATCTTTCCCCGTAGAACTAGGGCAGCTGAGAGCGCCCATGAATTTACACTTTCTCCTCCACAATGCAGAACTTCTGCTTATCAGAATTCATTTATCCCCAGAGCTACTACTCTTTGGAATTCACTTCCCTCGAATTGCTTTCCACAAACTTACAATCAACAAATGTTTAAATCCAGTTGTTACAAACATTTTATGAATGGAGGATGCCTTTAGGCACATGGACCTTTTTGTTTTATCTGTGTTTTTCCTTCCTCCATTCATTGTCTCTTAAAAAAAAAAAAAAAAAAAAAAAAAAAAATGTGTTGTGCAGTGTCCTTTGTGTGGGGCGTTGGGGAGGGTTTTAGTGTGTCGCATTGTCTGATGAGGCCTTTAATTTCTGATGTAAAATTGGGGTTGTGTTGCTTTCTGTTAATTCTAAGGATGTGATTTTTGTCTGCGTTTTGAATAATTGTATTGAAAAAGTGTAGTTGTTGATGTTTGTGATAGGTATACTATTTGGAGTTTTGAGCTGTTCTGTTTCAATTGTGAAAGCGTCCCAGGTGGCTCTTTATAATTTGGGTATGTTTATCTGTGGCCAGCTGGGTTGACTTTGGTTTTGGTGGTGATGATGATAGGGAGGTGGTCAGAACTTAAGGTTTTTACCACCCTCCAGGATGTTGTGGGAGCGAGGTTGGGGGAACAAAAGGTGATGTCTGTTGATGATGGTTGGTAGAGGGCTTGGTGGGGAATATGGGTATGTTGATGGATGTTGTTGAGGATGAAGAAGTTACCCGTTTGGTTGTTGGTCACCAGCCCACTGTCTGAGTCAGGATTGTTGACATGCCAGGCTGACAACTTGGCCTTGAAATCACCACCCAGGATGATGTTGGGGATGTTTGAGATGTGTTGCATTTGTGGGGTGTAGTGATTTGGCACTGTCGGGGACGTTTGAGGAGGGATGTATGTATTTATGATTGTTATATGTGATTTGTTGCCAGTGCGTATTTTGATTGATTGTATTTCTGTAGTGGTGTTGCAAGGGGGGAGGTGAGATTTTGTCTGTGCACTGGTATTCAAAGATGTTTATTGATGTGTGTACCAGGGTGATGAGTCCACCGCCGCCGCCGACGACCCGGTCTTGTCCGAGGGTGGTGTAGTTATGAAATATGGGTGAAATATGCATAGTGTTCTGTGTAGTTTTGTTTCTTGTGTAATGACAATGTGTATATATAGTGTTGTTTGATGCAGTGTGTGAGTTCTTGATTTTTGGTGTTTATGCCATATACTGTTTGTTTAATTGAAGGATATTGTACATTATGTGTACGATGTGTGTTAAGGTGATGCTGCATGGGGGTGAGGTTGGGGTAGGAGGGGTGGGTGAAGGATGTGATGGTGGGAGTGAGGATTGAGGTAAAGATGGTGGGGATTCGTTAGAATGGGGTTGATTGGGGAAGAGGGAGTGGAAAGGGTTGGAGGGATGGAAGGAGTAGGTGTGGAGAGGATGGGGTTTGAGGAAGGGTGTAGGGAACAGGTTTAAGTGTTTGTGTAGTGTCCCATGGAGGCAAGTGTTGTGCATGTGAAATGCGCAGGAATTGCAGAGAACTGAATCTTGGTTTGTCAGCTCAAAGTGATTGGCTTAGAGCATGTTGGACATTTGTATGTGTGACGGGGAGCAGGGTTGCTCTCAATGTCTCTGGCTAGAAGGAATCTTCGAGAAATAACCGCCGGAGGAGTATTTCTCTGTGTGGAATTTGTTTTATATTGTGTGTGTTGTGTAGAGGATATGACGGTACTTGACCGGCTGACTGAAGTCATTCCCTGGATCTTGTGACCCCAGGAGGGGAGCAGGGGGATGTAGTGGCAATTTAGCCCCCATCGCTGCTATTTTTTGGACTTGCAGCTCTGGGGGGTTGTTCTGCGATGAAGATGCCGCTACACCAGAACCTCTTGAAAGGGTTAATATCAATAGTGTCAAAATATGCATTCCTTATCTGCTTTCTGGCTATTATCAAACAATTTTAATCATTAGGAAGTGTGTTTGGAAGTCAAAGGGTTAATTGAGATAGTCTTTGCCCATATAATTCCTACAGATCCCTCCTAAATTCAATAAAATCATCTAATTATAGCCAATATATGCTGTCAAAATGCGTTATAATCTTGAAAGGATTACCTATCATAGATTTTGGCACAAACATATTACACTTAACCCATGGAATACTGGTGCCGTCCTTTTAACTTTACTCTGGCTACTATTAGACAAATTTATTCAATATAAAAAGGGCCGCCAGTAATCAACAGGCTTCGAAGTATCTCGCTTAACCCTTTTTACTACCGCAGATCCTTCTTAAACTGCACAAAATTGTCTAGATATAGCTTGAATAAAGTTAAAAAGGTGTCGCTGGTACAGAAGGGTTTAACTAAACTCATCAAGAAACTAAAGTCCTCAAAGTCAAAGACCACCTAGACATGAGAGGCACTCAATTCCTGGTTGCAGTCTCCACAAACCAACACCATCCACTAAACTACATGGCAGCACACTCAGACACCAAGGAATATCAAAACAACACCCAGCACACGATATCACACTCAAATACTGTCATCTCTCCCTCCCTGCCCAACCCAAACCAGCTTCCAGAAGCCCATCCATACTCATATATCTCGCCATTCCATCCAATCACTCATGGACAACACGCAGCTGCAGGCACGAACTCCCGAAATACTGTACATCCTTCCGAATCCTCCCTTCGTCACGAGGACAGAGTCCACCTGGCAAGGTTGTGATGTGGGCACCATCCAGCTCCTCTTAGCTATCAGAAGAGATTGGATGACTCCGTCGACGACACCTGCCCATGATGTAACACAGCGCCCCATACCATTTAAACACATCATAGAAGACTGCATTTCACACAATCACTTACACCAACAACATAATCTACACTCCTTGAGATCCCTGTGAGAAAGCCCGATCGTGACCATGGCCTTCCTTAGGGACTCGGGGCTGTTGGCCAGGCAGCTTAGGGAATGACAACAACAACAACTAAACTCATCTTATGTGTATTTGTGTGTATGGGTATGTATTTTCTTATTTGACTACTCCAGTACGGGTGATGTCATTATTCCTTATATTCTTGCTGTTATTAAGAAGAACGTCTAGTAATTAGAAAGGTGTATAATATCTCCATTAACCTAACAGCTGCGACAATCCTCTCAAGAGGCTTTACTGGTGGGCTGCGATGCTCCTCTCGGAAGAAGAGATGTCAAACACGTACCAAAACACTTCAAATGACAAAAACAAGAAATGTGACTGTCAGTGTTTATGAGGTGAGCTTCCAGTGGCATTTACTGCCCCACCATCTTGCCTCCACCCTGCTCCTCTCATTTTCTCCCTCCACCAGACCAATATGAACATACGCACGCCCACTTGTTTCCAATTTTGGGCCACATTTTCAAATACGGACCACCATAACACCTCAACCATGCATCTTTTGGGTATTCATATATATATGGTCGGATGCAGAATTGAATTTCCTACATGAAAATGTGGTTTTCATTGCGTTATGGAGGGGTCTCCAAATCGGCCTAGGTCTAGCACAGGGTAATGGCGAGTCCAAGGGGGGTCTAGCAGCCCTCAGGTTAACCCTTTCACGCATTTATGACGCAGAGGTTACCAGATTTGCAGTAAGAAATAAGAGTTCTCTCACTCTTATAATTACCTCTCCAAAATTAGTTTTCTGCCCACAGCTAACTCAGACAACTGCAGAGGTTGAAGTAACTAAACTAAAGGTTTCTAAAGACCCCTGATGGTAACAAAGGCTTTAAAGTATCCCCAATAGGCTCAAAATCGCGTCATATATCGGAGAGGGTTAATTTGTTGATTATCATAAATCCCTCCTAAGCAGAGTAAAATTGTCAAATGGTAGCTGGAATAAAATAAATATTAAGTTCGCTGTACTGAAAGGTTTTTAACTCAACGAGTACGGGGGTGGCGATGGGCTGGTCTATCAGAGTGAGACCTGAGCGATCTCTGCCATACCCATAGCTTACTCTGACTGTTCCTTTTACTTATATATTTTCTAGATCTCAAGTGACGGCGTCTCTTCCGTGGATTGACCTCCCAATCTACCAAGATTGGAAGCTAAAGCGTCACATTCTTCCTTTGCCACTCAACTTTCTCTTCATAATTGCTGAGGGGCACAGGGCCCTGGGTGGGGCTTTGGTTTCCCGGGCGTTTACGCACCCTCTCAGCTCCCCGCCATGGAGTGGCTTCGGTCACCCAGGCTTTTTGTGGTCGGCAGAGAGGGTTCTGTGGGGGCGCTCGTTTATGGCCTTGGCCTTACTCGGGGCCTTGGGGCTGTTCGGCCAGGCAGCTTGGGGAACAACAACAACAACAACAACAATGAGTACGGGGGGTGGGTGTATATCATATCACCAATGCGCCAGGCGGCTATATTTGCCGAACATTACCTTCATTCCATGCTCTTTTTCATGCATATGCAAGAGCCACAGCGTAATACAATTATATATCTGTAAAAGGACGATGATAGAGCTTTCCAATGACACCTGAATACCTTGTACAACATCGGGTTATCTTGCAACGATTGTGCAACCGAAGGGGAAAATTTGTCAAAATAGGGGTATTTCGGTGGTTTTTCGTATGTGAGAGAGAGTATAACTATCTCGGCCCTCAGTGTGCATCGCGGGACGGTGGCGAGCGGATCAAGTCCGCATTTCATCCCCCCAACGCCCGGTCTCTCTCTCATCGCTCATAATAACCTCAAAATGGCGTCCGTCATATGACGGGCACCGTACAGATGGCCAATTTTCTCTCTCCCGTCATATGACGGTCACCGCGAATTGAGGGTTAATTGTTACACCATGTAGGAATATTTGTGCTCTTTTTATTTTCTTTACCCCTTCAGCACTATGACTTCTTTTTACCTTTCATTATAGCTAAATTTAGAGGATTGTATGCAGTATAAGAAGGCCCTATGTTATTATGATGGCTTATTGAGATCATATTTGTTTTTTCTATGTGGATGAGGGAGACAAAAGGCAGAACTGCCTGGGGCGAGTGCCTCCCCCCAGAGTTGAAAGAGTGATAGGGCCAACATCAAGGAATGTTAGAGCCAAAATGCTTGGACACACGTAATTTGAAGCAATTTAAGTCATAGGATGGGGGAAGATGGATTCAGGGAGAGAGTTCCAGAGCTCAGCTGTTGAATAGAAAGATTGGGAATATCGTTTTACTCTTGGGTTGAAGAGTTGCACAGGGTAGGGGTGGGATTGTGTTGCAAAACGGGCACTACGTACTCTACGTAGAGGCGGTGGTATGCACTGAGAGAGCTCTGAGGAAACGCTGATTATTGTAATAGTGGTAGAATAGAGAGAGCGATGTAACATTGCGGTGAAAAGAGAGATATTGCAGAGAGTCGGTAATATGTGGATGAGGGAGACAAAAGGCAGAACTGCCTGGGGCGAGTGCCTCCCCCCAGAGTTGAAAGAGTGATAGGGCCAACATCAAGGAATGTTAGAGACAAAATGCTTGGACACACGTAATTTGAAGCAATTTAAGTCATAGGATGGGGGAAGATGGATTCAGGGAGAGAGTTCCAGAGCTCAGCTGTTGAATAGAAAGATTGGGAATATCGTTTTACTCTTGGGTTGAAGAGTTGCACAGGGTAGGGGTGGGATTGTGTTGCAAAACGGGCACTACGTACTCTACGTAGAGGCGGTGGTATGCACTGAGAGAGCTCTGAGGAAACGCTGATTATTGTAATAGTGGTAGAATAGAGAGAGCGATGTAACATTGCGGTGAAAAGAGAGATATTGCAGAGAGTCGGTGAGTGAACGTGAGTTAATGAGATGAAAGGCTTTCTTTTCTACTTTGTCAAGAAGTGCTGTGTGAGATGATCCTCCACACACATGTGAACAATACTCAATACATGGATGCACTGTGCCCCTGTACAGAGCAAGAAGTTTCTATTAAACATCTGAGCTCTGGAATTTTCTCCCAGAATCAGTCTTTCCCTCATCCTATGACTTAAATTGCTTCAAACTCTGTGTGTCCAGGCATCTTGGCTCGAATGTCCCTTGATTTTGGCCCTATCACTATTTCAACTCTGGGGAAGACACTCATCACAGGCAGTTCTGCCTTTTGTTCCCCTCACTCACATAGAAAACAAAGGGATGCGGTTCAGCACACCCACTAAGAATACTGAGAGAAGATGAAGAGTTGATTTGTGTATTGTTGAAGTATAAGGGATAGACTTGTGGGAGTTCTTGACGGGTAGATGAATGGAGAAATTGGGTTTTGGAAGCATTGAAAGCAGCAAGATTTTCTCTGCCCCAAATGGAAATGGTTGATAGATCAGAAGATAAGTGTTCTATGGCATCATCACATAGTTGTTGTTGTTCCCCAGGCTGCCTGGCCGAACAGCCCCAAGGTCCCGAGCAAGGCCAAGGCCATAGAGCGCCCCCACAAAACCCTCCCTGCTTACCACTAACAAAACCCAGGTGACCGAAGCCACTCTAAGGCAGGGAGCTGAGGAGGGCGCAGAAACGCCCGGGAAACCAAAGCCCCACCCAAGGCCCTGTGCGTGTCATCACGTAGTTTTGAGTTATTGCTTGCTGGGGGATTCTGAAAAACTAGTTGAATAGTGTAAGTTAAAGTCATCGGCATATGAATGGATAGAACTGGAGGCACAGTTGTGGGAAATAATTATTTCCCATGGGCTATCATGTTTGCATACTATCCATATTTTAAATTACTTCAATAATTAACATTGGTGTGAATATTCTCCAATAATTATAGCACAACTACATATTATCAATATATATTATACATAGTTCGAGCAATCTAAAAAGATACTAGAACGTAACTACATATTATATATTTATAACATTGTTTATATTTCGACCCATCTAAAAAGATATTCGAACGAAATATTAAGAAAAGTTACAAAATTAAGGAAACGGTGTTCACACAAAATTCATGCCGTAACTGACCAAAAATAATATCACGAATCATTCCAAAACTTCATAATACAATATTACTGGTTCATGAAATAGTGAACCATTAAAATCTGAATGTTAGCCTCCACAAAGGAAAACATCATGTCTTAGTTCTTCATGGAAGGGACTAGAGTTCTCGAAAAGAGGCTCCAGTCCTGTCGCGATTCTTGACTTACAGTGTGCTGGCTTAATAATCCAATAGGGTTGATAGCCTCTGAAGTCCTATTTAACAACAACATTAGTTCTTACCACGGGATCGTCGGGATCACACGCTTATAATAGTGGATAATATCAACAGCTGTAGTGATTAAAGGTGTTCATACGTGTTATAAAGTAAAAGGTGATCATGGAGGGCGTTACGAGGCAATCCCTCTAAAAAACAAAAGTGAGTTTCGTAAATAACTTGCGTTGATAAAGTCAATCTTAACCATGTGGATTTACTTTACTGATTACCAACTTGGAATTATTCTATAACTTCACCTATACGAGCTAAACAAATTAGTATTGTAATCAACTTTGTGTAAGCAGAGTTTGGTATCGCCCCCCCCCCCCCCCCCTGTATAGTGGGTACCACACGAAAAAAAGTCTCGTCGTCCGTCTGTCTCGGAACTCCTAGACCGTTGGACGGATTTTCACCAAATTTCACACGAACATTTGTTGCATGAATGCGAACGTCAGTCAAAAAAGATGTTTTGAATTTATGCAATAGTTATGATTTTAGGTCCAAAATATGGTTTTACCCCCCCCCCCCCCTCCAGCAATGATGGCGTTCTGGGGGCGAAAACATCTCGCTACGTATTTGCTAGGTTAAGTTAGTTTAGTTGGCATTAGAAGTGATGGTAGTAATAGTGGGATTGATGGTGATAGTAGTGATGATGGTTGTAGTTGTATTGATGATGTTGACACTAGTGATGATGATGTTACAGTAGTAGATATGATGGTGACAGTAGTAGATATGATAGTGACAGTACTAGTAGTAGTGATGATGGTCATAATAATAGTGATGATGGTGACAAGTAATGATAGATGTAGTGATAATAATGACAGTAGTGATGATGGAAGTGACAATGATGTAAGTATTAGTGATGATGGTGAGTAGTAGTGATGATGGTGAAAGTTGTAGTGATGATGACAATAGTTGTGATGATGAAGATCATAGTAATGGTGATGATGGCAGTAGTAGTGATGATGGTGACAGTAGGATACATGATGGTAATACTTGTGACAGTAGTAATGATGATGGTTATCGTAGTAGTGATGATGTTAACAGTAGTAATGATGAGTGTAAGATGGTGGTGATGATAGTAGTAATGCTGGTTGATAGTTGTAGTATCAATGCTAGTAGTGATTAAGATGGTTGTGACAATGGTGACAGTAGTAGTGATGATGGAGAGAGTAGTACGTAGTGATGATTGTAATTGTAGTAGTGATGATGATCATAGTAATGGTGATGATGACTAGTCGTGATGATTGTGGCGGTTATAGTGATGAAGGAAGTAGTAGTGATGATGGTATTAGTAGTGATGATGGTAACCCATCGCAGAGTTGGGTATGCCGTTTTGATTTTGGGCAAAACGGCACGTCTACTTTATTAACAGGAAGGTACGACGAGGTAAGTGTTGTGGTATAGGTAGCAATATGCGGAAATGGATTATAAGGGCATTGGACCCCCTCTGACCCCTCACGAAAATCTACGGTTACTCACTGCACCCCAACTGGATTTCTACCGTTTTACCCAACCAGCGGGGGTGTGGGGGCGGCAGCCCCCACCCATAATACTAGGATAGTGTTATGCCCTGATTTTATTCGGGTTTAACTATTAGTTCGGGTGAGTTCTTTCGAGACTGGGATATCCAAGTTCATACAACTACATATAAGGAAGACAATAGAGGATACATATAATACCAAAATATAGTTATAGTGCAGCTTTATTTCACTTATTCACCAAGTACATATTATTAAATCAGAATCACTAAACACGAGAACACAAGTGGCACAACTTAATTAAATATCTTCTAGCACGATCGCGGATCTAGATGGAGATCAGGTATGCTCAATGTGGTTTAAATTTAATCCCTTTTCTTGAGAATAAAATTGATATTCTCTTCTTGAAAGTTTGTATAAACGCCTAATCAGTTTACCTTAATGTTCACTATATCCCTTGACTTGGGTTTAATTAGCTACTAGTATTTGACGAGGTTAATGTTATAGTCAATATATTTATTTTCTATGAATATATAATCTTATACACTGGTATACTTCAGAAGATTGAATTCAAGTTTTGTGGACTCTAAAATATTTTCACTAGTTGGTATTATATCAGAGTTCGTTGAGGTGAAAATCCACCTTATTTGGATTTAATTCTGTATTTAAGGTAGAGAGGTGTACTAAACTAATTGATCACTGGTAGGCTACACGAATAGAAGGTATCTATTTCTATAGATTCTCGTTGCTGAACACTGATGATTTATTTCAAAATAAAGAGTGTATGTACTCTAAATATTTTCTCACTGGGCTGAAATATGACAGTTATTTTATGCGAAAATCCGTCTTATTTGGATTTAATTCCTTATTCAAGTTAGAGAGGTGTACTAAACTAATTTATCACTGGTACACGAATAGAAGGAATCTGTTTCTATAGATTCTCTTAGATGAACACTTTGATGATTTTATCTCAGATAAGGGGGTTAAGGAACTCTGAATAATTTATCACTTTTTGAACTCTAACTTATTTCCGCCTCGTCACTGGCATTGATTTAGGTATCTTTCTACAATCTTTCTTTTCTTAGAGATGTAGAGCACTATAGCTGCTTGATGTCTTCTGAATCTCCGTAGGCCGTCCAAGTTGGCCGGTCGTGTTAAGTAAGGTTACAGATGGGTTAATGGGTGTGGGGTCTTGAATATGGCTCCGTAACTTGTAATTAAACAGTTAGGCACCATATCGGACTAACACATGTATTTGAGCCTATAGCTTTATCAATTATACTCTTCTATCCTGACCTTTATATTAACCGGTGATGAAGTTCTGTTAAGGTAGGCCTACTCTTGTAATGGGGTTTTTAATATTGTGCCTCAGTTATGACGAAATAGCACAATATCGGACGAACGTAAGAAGAGTTTAGTACTTCTCTTCTTGACTGTCTCTAACCATTTTAAGAGGTTCAAAGAACTCAGGGCGGTGTTAACCTTTTAGTTGCAAAGTCTAATGGGATGCCACAGACAAAATGCACCTAGGACTTATGTTTGCAGAGGGTGTCTCGCTAAGCCCTTATAACACTAAAGATCGTGGGATGCCAGATCTTCTGTGAGAAGTGGTAGTGTAACTTTCACTAGTAAAGTGTTGAGGGGTAGGGATGCCGGAGTCTCTCAACTTTTACTAAGGAAAGTGTACTTATAAAAAGGTGACCTATGTTAAATACGGGGATGCCAGTATTAACAAAGTTCCTCTAAGAAGACACTTGTGAACTTTCAATAGTGAAAGAATTGACGAGTAGGGATGCCCGTGTTCCTCAACTTTCAACTAGGGAAAGCGTAACCTAGAGTAGGTGACTATGTTAATCACTGGGATGCCAGTAATAACAAAGTTCCTTTTATAGGGCACAGTTACCGTACCTACAATATTAAGAGTAGAAGTGGAGGGATGCCTACACACTTCAATCTTTAACATTAGCAATACAGCCTATTAGAGGTCTCTATGTTAACTGATGGGATACCACAATTAACAAAGATCCCTTAATAGGATTTCTTTACTCTCAAACAGTGTATAAGGACTTCGGGGTGCCGTACATCCATCTGAATGGAGGGGTAATCTTAAGGTTTCTCAACGTGGGATGCCAGGGATTGAGAAGCCTTAAAATTGCTTAATTTCCTTCAGATTTCCCTGACCTAGTATTCACAATTACTGAGGGGTACCCATCCCCTGTTTGAGGAGAGCAAGGGCGTGCGTGTGCACTCTCTGTTAGGACAGGAAGTCCTTCTTGTCCTAAGGGAGATGGACTTTGTTTACTTTATTATATAACTCTACTACTTGAAGAGTTTATCAAGGTGGTACTGTATGTAGATGTTACCCAAGCCAAGGTTTTATTTGGATTTATAGGTTACAGGGGGAGTCATGGAGTTGTGGAGATAATTGAGCTTTTGTTCAAGGTTTTGAGGATGTTTTGGCTTGACCTTGGAGCGTGAAAATTCAGGGTGAAGGATTTATGATGAAGTGGGGTTTCTCGAGCGCCGTTGGATATTATTCTGCAGACAAGAGCCTGTTACCTTTAATATTGAGGATAGGGGTAGATGAGCATTTTAGGTTCTCTTATTAGGGGTAACACTGATCATTTCTAAGCTTCTATATATACGAGATGGAAATTTTACATGGGTATGTGGATCCCAGGTGGTGAGCTTGTGTTGGTAGCCCTGGGGGTCAAGGAGGCATGCGGAAGTGGAGTTTCTCTGGCGGACTTTGACATGATTCTGCAGACAAGAGTCTGTCACCTCTAATATTGGGAACAGAGGTAGATGAGCATTTTTAGGTTATCTTATTAGGGACAACATTGATAATTTCTGAGCTTCTATATATACGAGATGGAAATATACATGGTTATATGGATCCCGGGCGGTGAGTTTGTGTTGGTAGCCCTGGGGGTCAAGGAGGCATGCTAGAGTGGAGTTTCTCTGGCGGATTTTGATATGATTCTGCAGAAAAGAGTGTTGCCTTTAATATTGAGAACAGAGATAGATGAGCATGTTAGGTGATCTTATAAAGGATAACACTGATAATTTCTGAGCTTCTATATAATTATACGAGATGGAAATATACACGGTTATATAGATCCTGGGCGGCGAGTTTTGTGTTAGTAGCCCTGGGGGTCACGATATTAACCGAGAAGCAGAAAGGTTTGGTTGGTGACATTCCTGACTGGTAGCCATGAATACAAAAGTAGGAAAGAAAGGAATGTGGTTTATTTATGAAATAGAGTAGCTTGATAATGATAAGACATGTAGGCCTACATATGTGTATATTATAAATTAGATGGAAGGGTCTCAGCGAGATGATCTGAAAGCTTTCGTATTAACGACGAAGTCTTTCAACGACGAAGTCTTTCAACATGCTTCTTTTAATTGATCATAATATTTGTAAACATAGGTGATCTGTCGTATGACATTCTTAACATTACAATAATAGGCCTACATATTCGTTAACATTAAACATAAATGGTTTTATTAGGCTTGGCTATATTCTTAAAATTACATGGTAGGCCTACATGAATCTATATATAAACAATTGAAATTCGTTCTTTATTTAGAACTCCTGGGAGAAAATTATTTTTCTTTTGGGTGTGGAAGGAGTCTCCCTGGGGCGAATTGTCTTCCCTGGGGTTACCGGACATCCTTCTGTCACCGTGGCGACTCGGGCGTCCCTGGGGGTCGCTACAGGTGCGGGTGATCCGAGCGTCGTTCCTTTGGGTGGAGTCGTGCGTTTTTCTCCTGTCTTCCCCTACCTCTGCTTCTTCATTTATCTTTCTCTCTCCTTCTCTGCGTTTCTCTCTTCTATGTTTCGTTGGATTTTTTGCTTCTTCGGTATTTCAATTATATGTGATACATGTTGCTAATATAATGAACTATGAAGGACTTCAACGCCAAGACGTCGGCCTGGTTTGTCGACAACCCCGACACAGACAGAGGGCTGGTACTACAAAACCAAACCGATAACCTCATCATCCTTAACGACATCCATCAACATACCCATATTCCTCACCAAGCCCTCTATAACCCATCATCTCCAGACATCACCTTTTGCTCCCCAGAACTCGCCCCCACAACATCCTGGAGGGTGGTCAGAACCTTAGGCTCTGACCACCTCCCGATCATTATCACCACCAAAACCAGACTCACCCCAGCTAGCCACAAACACACATACACCAATTATAAAAGAGCTAACTGGGAAGCATTCACAAATGAGACAGAACAACACTTCACAACTCTAAACAGTACACCCATCACTAACATCAACAATGCTGTACACATACTCAATAAAACTATCCAAAACGCTGACAAGAAACACATTCCAAGAGGTAACAGAAAAAGACACAACCCCAACTTCACACCAGAAATTCAAAACCTCATCAGACAACGCGACATACTGAAACACTCCCCAGCACCCCACACACAAGACATCACACAACAAATTCAAGCACTCAACACCCAAACTAACAACAAAATACAAGAACAACAAAAACTAAATTGGAATAACTTCCTACAAACACTTGATCACAAAACAAACCCCAAAAACTATACAAAACACTAAACAGCATCACACTTTCCAACAGCAACACAACACAATCACATGCTGCAATCACAACAACAGACTCTACTCCTTCATGTAAACAACAAGCAAACACTCTCATCAATCACTTCTCACATGTCAGCCACCTAAAACCTCACAAAGACGACCGACGTGTCATCCGACGTAAGAGACAATTCCCCACAGACCCTGACTATACACCCTTCACCAATCACCAGACAAAGCATATCATCAACAATCTCAAGCACTCACCCGCCTGTGGCCTAGACAACATAAGCAACATACACCTCAGACACCTGGGACCACAAGGCATACAAGCACTCACTAACATATCAAACTACAGCTATTCACACAACACAATACCAGACATTTGGAAGCATGGTATCATCATCACATTCCCCAAACCCAACAAAGACCCCACGCTACCCTCCTCGCACCGCCCCATCACACTCCTTTGCTCCCCCTCCAAAGTCATGGAACGCCTAGTATTACAACTAATTACACCTGACCTACCCCTAGCTCCAACACAACATGGCTTTAGGCCACTGCACTCCACAAACACTCTTCTCACAGACCTTACACAAAGAGCTTTCGACGGCATCAATTCAGCTAGACCACCACACAGATCACTATTAGCCACACTCGACATTAGTAAAGCCTTCGATGCCATCCCCCGCCACAACCTAACAAACAAAATCTACAACACAAACATGCACAACAACACAAAACGGTGGCTGGCCAACTTCCTAGCAGGCAGATGTGCACACGTATCTTTTGCCGGTCAGTCCTCTAAAATCAGAAACTTTCCAAACGGAGTCCCACAAGGATCCGTCCTATCGCCCGCACTCTTCAATCTGTACATGCACGATATAACTACACCCAATACCCTCCAAATAAACTTAGCCTACTATGCAGATGACATAACACTCACATGCACACACCATGACCCAAAAAGAGCAACAGATCTCCTTCAACCCTATCTCAACACACTACATGGCTGGTGCACTACAAACAGACTTAATCTAGCCCCAGCCAAATCCACCGCAACCCTGCTCACAAGTTGGACAGGAGAACACGAATACATCCCTCAACTCACCATAAACAACACACCCCTAACACATACACACACACCCAAAATCCTAGGAGTAACATATGATACTCATATGACATTCAAACAGCACACCACAAACATTAAAAGAAACTGACACCCAGACTTAACGCCCTCAGGTCACTTGCTCACACAAAATTTGGACACAACAAAGAAACTACCACCACAGTATATAAACAATACATAAGATCAGTGATGGAATACGCAAGCCCAGCCTGGGCTTCTAACCTAGCTGAAACACATCATAAGACCTTACAGACTATTCAAAACAAAGCCCTGAAGATCATTACAGGCTGCACAGCTACTGCACCCACAGATCACCTACATCAAGAAACCAAAATCCTCAAAGTCAAAGACCATCTGGACATGAGAGGCACTCAATTCCTGGCAGCAGCCTCCACGAACCAAGACCACCCACTAAACTACATGGCAACACACCCACAGACACCAAGAAATATCAAAACAACACCCAGCACACGGTATCACACACAATTATTGTCCTCTCTCCCTCCCTGCCCACCCCGAACCAACTTCCAGAAGCACATCCATACTCATCACCGATCCATCCACTCACTCACAGACAACACGCAGCTGCATGCACGACCTCCCGAAATCCATCCTTCCGAATCCTCCCTTCCTCGCGAGGACAGAGTCCACCTGGCCAGGCTGAGATGCGGACACCATCCAGCTCTCCTGAGCTATCAGAAGAGACTGGATGACTCCGTTGTCGACACCTGCCCGGGATGTAACACAGCACCCCATACCATTAAACACATCATAGAAGACTGCATTTCACACAACCACTTACGCCAACAACACAATCTACACTCAATGAGAGCTCTGTGGGAAAGCCCGATCGTGGCCATGGCCTTTCTCAGGGACTCGGGGCTGTTCGGCCAGGCAGCTTAGGGAACAACAACAACAACAACAACTATGAAGGAGAGCTAGCAAGCTAGTACCAACGTTGAAGAACGCGGGCTATGAGCAGAGGTTGAGGACACTGGGGCTTCCGACACTGGCATATAGGAGAAAGAGAGGGGATATGATAGAGACTTTTAAGATAGTGTCAGGAAAGTATGATGAGGATGTGTGTGAAGGTATCTTCTTGATGCGGGAGGGAACAAGAACGAGAGGACACTCTAAGAAAATGTACAAAGAAAGAAATAGGCTTGAGAAGGCAAAGAACTCATTTTGTGATAGAGTGGTAAATGAGTGGAACGCACTGCCCCAGTATGTAGTCGATTTCGAATCAATAAGGGAGTTTGAAAGTAATCTTGATAAAGCATGGGGAAGACAAGATTTGAAGTTTGATTATAAAGCAAAAATACAGAATAGTAAACATTTTGCGTCTGCTACCGCCGCCGCCAACACCGTGAACGACTGCAGCAGTGCAAGTACTGGTACTGAGCTGGATACACAGGCCTAGTTTGCCTTTTTCCAGAGGATCTACTGTAAGAAACTGTAAGAAACATGATGCTCGGGTGGTGTAAATTATAACCGTCACTCGAAAACTGGAGGTATCGTACATCATGCCATGCTGTGGTGTGCCGGTGCGGGAGGTTTGAAGAGGTGCCCGGCACCAGCTGATGACCGAGGTGAGTGTTTTTTTTATTTTTATTAATTTCTCGCCTATTTAAGCTGTGGTAATCCCGACACTGACTTACGGAAGCGAAGCATGGAAGTTGGTGGAGAGACTCAGACCAAGAGTGAGAGGGGTGGAAATGAGTTACTTGAGAAGTGCGTGCGGAGTTACATGGAGGGATAGACAGACGAATGAGGAAGTAAGAAGGTGGTGTGGTGTGGCGGTATAGATCGTGTGCTGGAAAGTGTGAAAAGGACCACCTTGAGATGGTTCGGCCATATATGGAACGTATGGGAAGCGATCGAGAGAATGACTAAGAGGGTGTATGAAAGCGAGGTGGAAGGACAGAGAGGGAGAGGTAGACCGAAAGAGAGGTGGAAGGATGGGGTGAAGAAGTATATGGATGAAGGCGGTGCTGGTTGGGAGGAGGGGCGTCGACTGACTGAGGACAGAGGTGCATGGGGGCGTTTCGTTGGTGGCCACCCCCTTCGGGGATCACGGCATCAGGCAATAGATAGATAGCCCGGTCCTGGAATGTACATTTATTAGCTGGTGCCCAGTGGGTTAATTGGTCATGCTATGACTACTCCATAAGATTTTTTTTTTAGCAACATCTCGACTCCTGATAAACTACCCCATCATATTATTGGTCCGACACACACTACCAGTAACCCCTTTGTCAAGTATCACCAGTACATTTAAATGTTGCATCTGACTGGCGTGTCATGCTATCTCCTGGGCTGCCTAATCCTTGGCCATGCGCTACCGATTGGCGGCCCTACCTGGTGAGTAAACCAGGTGAGTAAACCAGGTGAGTAAAATAGGCTACACTTTAAATGTAATCATATTTTTTTTCCTTCCATATATAAAATCACGGTTTGTAGGCCTATACAAATTAATATAGCCAACTGTACTTGTGCACGTGTTAGGCTATACTTGCGCGTAATATTATATACGATAGTACCTCCTAAATCGTACGTTTTCTGTAATTAGCTAGCCAAAATAGTTTTCTTTTAGAAATCACCTGACAAGGTGTAAACAAACAGCCTCGATCAGGGTGGAAGTTGTGAAGGGACAGTGTTGGTACTTGGTAGTGAACGTCTGGTTGTTAATATACTGTTAAACACGTCGAATACAGTAATCACCACACATTGTAGTAAGTATTAGTAGGCTGGTACTATACTGTAGACTAGCAGTTATGGGTTGAGAGAAGACCTAGGCTGGTTTTTTTAATGATTTCCGAAATTTGGTGAATCACTCCCTGCGTCGTACCCTGGTAGCTTAGCCTAAACATGAATTTAACTTGGTATTTACTATTTAGGCCTACGCCTATGCATAATTCGGTAGTTTGTTTAGGCTATAACTAATTTGGGTCAATAGGCTAGGCTAGGGTAAAACACCGAAATAGGTAGGCTAGGCTAGGCTATAGCCTAGCCTACCTATTTGGTACTTTTCTTTCGTAAATGAGTAGGGTAAAACACCGAGAGAGACGGAGAATGTTAATGGGGTATCTGGCTGATGCGAGTAGCCTAAATACGCCGAAGAAGAAAGACAGAAAGAATACCACCCAGCTGAAGTTGGCGGTAGCCTACTCTTACGGGAGAAAAGTACCAAGTACTGTACCTATTTCGGTGGGTACCTGGACGATTCGAGCGAATGCCGATTCGGGTGGTGGACCATTCGAGCGACGGACAATTCGCGTGGTTAACATTTTGAGGGAAATAGGCCTGGTATAGGCTAATCCTGCATAGCGGGAGTAATGATATCTCAGGAATTTGGCCTAGGCTAGTTACAGTAGGCCTAGGCCCTTATAAAAAAAACAAAATTGTACTTGTATAGCCTAGCCTATCTATTATGAATGTTACGTCGGTAATGTCGGAGATGGTTAGAAGCTAAGAAGTGGAAAATATACTGAATAAATTAATGTTTACAGAGTATCTGTGGACTCACTTTCTACAATTTCCCAGCTCAGCTGATGGACGACGACTCGACGAGTGGAGGCGAGTCAAGTTGTAGCCTATACTGATATTCTATTGGAATATTGGTCAATAAACTGGGTGTGACGTCACGAGCGATGATGGCATAGCCTATGAATGGTTGTTGTGGGAGTACGTCACTGTCTAGACGGTGACGTCACAAATTCTCGCGATATTTGAACGGCTGTAGAAATACACGTCAGTCCATATAATGAGCCAACCCTCTTTTGTTTCTCAATCCCTCTACGACGTCACATTGATTCATTTATTATCCTTGGTGTTTATAAGATCTCGGAGTCGGGCCAGTCGGCCATATTTGAAATGGTGGAACTGTTGTTCAATGAATAGTGAAGTGTTTTTGCTTTATGAAAACACCTACAACATCTTCTATTTAACGGGATTATGAACGGAGCTTCCAGCGGCATTGTGTTAATTTGGCTGCAGACCATTATTCTCCAATACACTAAGGGTAAGGGTTTTATACCGTCGTTATTTGGGTCCAAGCCTAGGCTACGTTTACCACGGAATCTTTAATGTACAGTACCGGTATATCCTCAATACAGACTTATTTCCTTCACTTACCTCGTCAATAATAACCCATATAGCCTAGGCTAGGTGCAGAGGGCATGAATTATATCAAAGAAAAAGTGATGTTGAAACATTATCTGCAATTTAGCCATGTTGATCAACTCTTAGCCCACTTAATATAATATTGTGGAACAGATCTACTGTACCGGTATTTAGGAGGTGGTTTCCGTTTGTGGATTTGTATATTTTTCACACAATTCGAATGTGGAATACACGATGGGTTAAGGGAGGGCTTTACCCACTCTCTCCCCCCCCCCCCCATGAATTATTGAAATCGTCATCTATGTTGCCAGCAGGGGGTAAATATCGATTATACTGCATAAAGAAGGCGTTTGTAAACAGTGAGGATGTCCGAAAGAACTCTGAGATTGATTAGAATGGGCGTTTTTTGCGGTCAATATTAACCCTTCCGACCCGGGCTGCCTTACAAAAGGACGGAGGTCGTATCCGGGCGATCTGGTCGAAAAACGTCTAGGCCTAGGCTACCGTATCTTTGTTATTTTAACTGCTAGAAATTTCCCACGCATCCCTAAACGTAGTGCGGTTTCCAATCTGTAGACTGGCATTGAGTAGAGCTCTCTAAGTCAACTGGTTCAGTTGTCATGACGATTTCCGTGGAGCGAATTTTGCCGCAATGTTGACTATCGGAGCTTTTCATACACTAATTTCGTCATATCATACAACAACAACATTGATCCGATGTCTCCTTGTTTTCGGAGGTGCGGTGATGCAATGACCGGCTTTGTTTACATGCGTCGGACGCACAGCGTTCAGACCAAGCTTAATAGGCTTTCAAGCTTACAGCCTGTTATAAGGACACCCGGGTACCGGCCCATCTGCCGCGGTGTCCTTATAAAAGGACAGCCGGGCTGGAAGGGTTAACCCTTCCTACCCGGTCTGCCTTAGGTAAGGACAGCACGAAAGAAGGGCCGCTACCCGGTATGCCTTATCTAAGGCATGAGCTTAATAGCCTAATTAACCCTTCCTACCCGGGCTGCCTTAGGTAATGACAGCACGAAAGAAGGGCCAATACCCGGTATGCCTTATCTAAGGCATGAGCTTAATAGCCTAATTAAGCTTGGTCCGAACGCCGTGCGTACGACGTATGTCAACAAACCCAAGCGTTCGTCACCGCACCTCCGAAAACAAGAAGGAGAAGACTCCTCAATGTTATTGTTCTGATGTCATGATAAATCCAGGGAAAGACCCCTCACTCTCAACATCATACAGACCCATAACCATCCTACCCAGCATAATCAAAATAGCCGAAAAAATGGTACAAGCAAGACTGACATGGTTCCTGGAACACAACAACATTATCCCACCAACACAGGCAGGTTTCAGACCCACTTGCGCAACAGTAGACCAGGTACTAAATCTAGAGCAGGCTATCCTCTCTTCGCTTGCTAACAAAAAAAAAATGCATAGTTGTATATTTAGACCTCTCAGCTGCATTCGACACAGTTCCCCATAAACTACTATTATCAAAACTAGCCTCTATAGGAGTAAAGGGGAAAATGCTCACATGGCTTCAATCACATCTTTCCAACAGGACAAGGCAAGTCTACCTTCAAGGACAAATGTCAAAAATAATCAACAATAAGAGAGGACTACCCCAAGGGTCAAGCCTCAGCCCCCCCCTCTTCACGGCATATTTATCAGACATGCCTGTGCTAACCCCAACAAACGCCATACAGTATGCGGATGACATAACGCTATACACTTCAGACCAGGATCCTCAGACAGCACAACGCAACATCCAGAACGCTCTCTCTACACTGGGGGAATGGTTAGAAAATGCCGGATTAAAAATTAACCCATCCAAATCAGTTTTCCAAATCTTCACTAGAAAAAGGAACATTCCACCTACAAGACTTACCATCAACGGGGAAGACCTCACACAAACCCAAAGTCATAAATATCTGGGGGTGATCCTAGATTCCCCACTATTAACCTGGACAAACCATATTGAGCACCTAGTTCAAAGCACAAGCCAGCGACTAAATATAATGAAGGCCCTCACAGGAACAACATGGGGAGCAGACACTGACATGCTCAGAATATTCTACATTGCCTACATAAGAAGTAAATTTGACTACTGCGCCCACCACACTGCAAAAACTTGAGGTGATACAAAACTCGGCAATGCGGATTATGACAGGAGCCCTTAAATCATCGCCTATAGCTAGTCTGCAAAGCGAAACTAATCTAATACCCTTGAAGACCAGAAGAGACATACTTTGTGCATCATATTTTTCAACCACTTATAGTGCCCCACCATCACACCCCTTCTCGGCAAACCTACGAAGAGTACCAATTCAACCGCAGGACGTCCAACTTCGCAAAGCACCATTCCGGGAAAGAATAGGTCACAGTGAGGTCCCCACTTGGATCTTCTGATCACTGTCTGATACAGGCCACCTGTCTATCACCTACCACGCCTTCCCACTCTGAACCTGTTTTGGTGACTAAATGGCATTATGATAGGGCAGACTGGGAGGGTCTTCAAGGTTTCTTTATTGATATTCCCTGGACCTCTATCTTTTCTAATGAAGCACACTCCACCTTGAGCCACATACAAGATTTTGTAAAAATTGGAATGGAAACTTTTATTCCTCATCAAAAGTACAGTAAAAGATCTAATTCACCTAAATGGTTTGACCATAATTGTGCTAGAGTAACTGAACAAAAAGCAATAGCCTACAATGCATACACAAGATCAAAAACACATGAAGCCTTTAATTACTTTAGAAACATCAGAAATCATGCCAAAACTGTATTAAACCTAACTAAATCAAACTTTCTCCATAAGCAGGCAAATAAACTTCTAAATAATCCAAATGATAACAAAATATTTTGGTCTACTCTTAACTCATTCAAATCCAACTTCACTACTGCTTCATCCATTCCACCATTAAAATCTCCGACTGGCAATCTTGTAAGTGACCCACGAGGTAAAGCTAACCTTCTTGCAGATATTTTCTCCACCAACTCAACCTTAGATGACATAAATCAAGATGTCCCTGTACTTAATTTTAATTCACCTGAAATTCCCTCACTTAAGATCCACACCAGACATGTCAAAACTATTTTGCAGAATCTCTCAGTAGATAAGGCTCCTGGTCCAGATGAAATTCCTCCAATAGTACTTAAGAATTGCTCCTTGGTGCTCGCTCCTGTATTGGCAAAATTTTTCCGTCTGTGTACTCATACCTCATGCTTCCCAGTACCCTGGAAAGAAGCAAACATCCATCCAGTTCCTAAAAAAGGTGCCTCTTCAGATCCATCAAACTACAGACCAATAGCTATAACTTCCACTCTTGGCAAAGTTTTTGAAATTATATTAAATAATCACATAATTAAGCATCTGGAGAATAATAAATTAATCAGTGATAGGCAATATGGTTTTAGACGATGTCGATCAACTGCAGACATTCTTTGCCTTCTTACGCATCAAATCAACCAAGCTACAGACCAACATGGTGAAACACATACAATAGCACTGGATATATCAAAGGCATTTGATAGAGTCTGGCATCAATCCTTATTGTCGAAGATGTCACACTACGGCCTTGCATCATTAGTTCCACTAATTTCTTCTTATCTTCATAACAGAAAAATACGTGTAATGGTAGATGGCCTTTATTCTCAATTTCACTCAATAAATGCTGGTGTTCCCCAGGGATCAGTTTTGGCCCCAACTCTGTTCCTCATTCATATCAATGATCTCATATCTACCACTCATAATCCAATACATTCCTACGCAGATGACTCAACACTCCACAGTTCCTTCACATTTACCAATTCTTTCACCCAACCCGATCTTATAAATTCAAAAATAAACACTGCAATTTCTCTGAACCAGGACCTTTCTAGAATTAATGAATGGGGACAAGAGAATCTAGTTTCCTTTAATGCACAGAAAACCAAGTACATTCAATTTTCTAACCGACAGAATCTCACGGACTCCCATATATTTTTTAATGATGTAAATATTCCCACTTCCCCTAGTATTGACATTCTCGGTGTAACATTAACTACTAACTTGAGCTGGACACATTATGTTAGAAGCATTGCTAAGAATGCCTCTAAAAAACTGGGACTCCTGTACAGAGTTCGAGAATTCTTCACTGACGAGCAGTTGGCCGTAATATATAAAAGTCATGTGCGCTCTCAGATGGATTACTGTTCACCTCTGTGGGGTGGAAGTGGAGTGGTTGCATTGAGGCAGTTGGACAAAATTCAAAATAAAGCTATTAGATTAATCAATAACCCTGCAATCACACAGGACCTTCCTACATTAGCCATACGAAGAAACGTTGCATCCCTTGCATTATTCTACAGATATTTTCACAGCAATTGTTCCGAGGAACTTGCTTCAATTGTGCCGCCTCTCCACATCTTTCCCCGTAGAACTAGGGCAGCTGAGAGCGCCCATGAATTTACACTTTCTCCTCCACAATGCAGAACTTCTGCTTATCAGAATTCATTTATCCCCAGAGCTACTACTCTTTGGAATTCACTTCCCTCGAATTGCTTTCCACAAACTTACAATCAACAAATGTTTAAATCCAGTTGTTACAAACATTTTATGAATGGAGGATGCCTTTAGGCACATGGACCTTTTTGTTTTATCTGTGTTTTTCCTTCCTCCGTTTATTGTCTCTTTAAAAAAAAAAAAAAAAAAAAAAAAAAAACATTATTCACAGAAAAGCCCACATCTTCCTTGGCTGCCATGCAAATCTTATTGCACAGCCAGTTCCACCTTGGGAGTATAAGCCACCTTCTATATATACAGATCTAATTACCACATCAGGAAAAGAACGACACTCCTCTGAGCTCAAACAGGAGTTTCTGCAATTACTCTCCACCCGCCACCTCAACACTACCCATATATATACAGATGGATCCCAAATCACTGAAGGTATAATAGCTTCAACTTCAACAGCTTTATGGATCCCAGAATTCCACCTAATACTGGGATGGAAACTGCCTAGTCAAACCTCTATATTCACAGCTGAACTCTATGGAATCTACCAGGCCCTAGAAACCTTGAAAACACTCCCAGCAGGACAATATACTCTCTGCTGTGACTCAAAGAGTGCAATTCAAGCTATCAATTACACAGCAAAGAAGAACAGAGAGTTGGTATACCCCGTACTACAGCAAATCACCAGTCATTTCCTTCATGGATACACCATAAGCCTACAATGGGTTCCTGGGCATACCGGTATACTCCACAATGAGATCGTAGATAACCTTGCCAAAGGTATGCACTCCCTCCAAAACATCACCCACCTCCCATACACCACATCAGACAGAAGCACCATACTCAGAAAAGACATTCTTGTAGACTTTAAGGACGAATGGAAAGTTACCATCTCTGGTACTCAATATGGGACCATAAAAAAAGAATGGGCAATCTGGGAACACACCACTTACAAGAACAAGCCAATAAATACAGCGGCTCTCAGACTCAGAATTGGCCACTCAAGACTGACAGCACACATGTTCAAGATGAAAATAGAAGACAACGAAAACTGCCAATTTTGTCAGACCCCAGAAACAGTGGAGCACTTCCTACTCTACTGTCACCGCCACTACAGCGCCCGCATGACTCTTCGAGAAGAAATTGCTCGAAGAGGAGGAATATTTGGTAGCATTCAAGGAGACTACTGCAGGACTCTTCTTCTTCTTCTTCTTACCTCTGACCAGGTATAGGCTATCCTAGTGTTTACTACCCTATACCCCTTTGAAAGGACATTAGCCTAACCTAACAACCTTACCTAACCTAACCTAGTATTATAGGGTGGGGGCTGCTGCCCCCACACCCCCGCTTTGACTTAGATTTTTGGTGTATTTGTCTGTGAAGTGGGTATTTTTCAATTTGTTGATAACGAAAATCCTCCATGCGGACTATATGGAGAAAAATATGGCGAATCTATTGGTGCCTATTTTCACTAATAAATTGTTTCTCATAACGTCGCACTAGTGTCCTTGAATATTATCGAATATTTAACTTAGAAAACATACTGGGTGGAGGCAACCTACGGTACCCCCAGCAGACAAAAAATCAATAGCCAATGCTTTGGGGACATATATACGCATAACCAACAGACTCTCCGACATATGAATCACAGTACAGTACAGTACTGTACGTACACAAAAATAAATACAGTACCAATCTACAAACCCACCTTTATTATCATCCAACCAAGACAATGCTTAACTTAACTTATGAGACAACTCGACTTTAATGACAAACAAGAATACATTTGACTACCATTGCTATACCAATACTAATCGCAACCAATATTGACCTACCCCTTGCTATACCAATACTAATCCCAACCAATATTTTCATACCCCTTTTCAGCTAACACATCTATCATCTATTTACTTCCAGACAAGACAAAAAGGACTTCCAATGCTGTACTATCTTACTTTAACTAACCCAACTAACACATAAAAAGCTGTTCAACGCCAATAACGCCTGTGCAAATATCTGGAGATTCCTACTCCGTGTACATTGCACATCACAACCCTAAGAAGAAGAAGAAGACGTCATGACGAAATTAGTGTCTAAAAAGCCCCCATATTGGCAACATCTCTGCAATATTGGCTCCACTCAAATCGTCATCACAACTGAACCAGTTGACTTACAGAGCTCTACTCAATGCCAAAATACAGATTGAAAACTGCACTACGATTATAGATGAGTGGGAAAGTTCTAGCAGTGAAAATAAACATAAATACGGTAGCCTAGGCCTAGACGTTTTTCAGCCATATCGCCCGGGTAGGGGTGACCGTCATTTGGTAAGACAGCCCGGGGAGGAAGGGTTAAGGAGATGGACCACAGCTATTTTCAAGGATTTTATTTTTTGTGGATTTGTTATTTATATGATTGATAAGCTTTCTATAACAAAATTTGTTCATGGAAATTACTATTTACCCATTATCCAAGAATCTAAAAACACGGCCCCCGATAGTGGGAAGGGCTATGAAAAATAGGGAAATTGTGGGGTAAAAACTACGAAGGATAATAAATTAATCAATGTGACGTCGTAGAGGGATTGAGAAACAAAAGAGGCTCATTATATGGACTGACGTGTATTTCTACAGCCGTTCAAGTATCGCGAGAATTTGTGACGTCACCGTCTAGACAGTGATGTACTCCCACAACAACCATTCATATGCCATCATCGCTCGTGATGTCACACCCAGTTTATTGACCAATAGAATATCAGTATACAACTCGACTCGCCTCCACTCGTCGTCCATCAGCTGAGCTGGGAAATTGTAGAAAGTGAGTCCACAGATACTCTGTAAACATTAATTTATTCAGTATATTTTCCACTTCTAACCATCTCCGACGTAACATTCATAATAGATATACAGTACAAGTATAAAAAAAAAAAAAAATACTGTAACTAGGCCAAATTCCTGAGATATCATTACTCCCGCTACGCAGGATTATACCAATAAATCTATCGGTTGATTCAAGTACTGTACTCCACACAGAAGCAAAACTGGTCACACTCATTGCTCAACTAACCTAGTTGCACAGGATAAACTGTCACATCAGAAAAAAACTGCACACTTTGTGGCAATGCTATAGGCTAGCCTACCAACAAAGATTACAACAGGACATCTACTTCCCCAATAGTTGAATATTTAATAAAATATATATAACGGTGTAGCCTACCTGATCGTATTTAACTAAATTGACTTATAGTGTACGGTACCTTAGGCTATAGCCTATGTAGCTTTTTAAGTATGACTTTATAGTATATTACTATATTTTAATAAAATTATGAATAATGATGTGCCTGATTGTATTTAGATTTCAACTAGCCTATGACTTAGAGTGTGCCTGATTATATTTTTTAACTGACGTCTAGTATATTAGACCTACTAATTTTAATCAAATGTGTATATTGAATTGTATTGGAAGACAAATGATAAGTATACACTCATGCTAAAGAAACTCATTCGGTAAGATCCTGTGTAGCGGGTGGAACTGTTTTTCAGATGCCTCTTTACTAAGAAACATTGAACAATATCTTTAACCTAACCTAACCTAACCTAGTATATTAGTGGACTATTTATGAATGTAAAATGTAAAAAAAAATTGTAACATTACCAAATTATTGAGATATAAGTACAGGTCTACCCGCTACACAGGATTATACCACTCATTCTTTTCCGTATCATAGTAAATTATAAATATAAAAATAAATACACAAAATATAGGGAGGCACCGTTAACAGGTCTATCCCTCAAAATGCTAACCGCCCGAATCGGCATTCGCTCAAAACGTCCAACGCACGAATCGGCATTCGCTCGAAACTTCCAGTATTCTTTCGGTGTTTTACCCTATCATGTGTTCGATTCCTTGAGTTATGAAATGTATCCTGTGGCAAACTTACGTGATTTTTGCGGCGCGTCAATAAAAGTGCCATTGTTTTGGGTGGCCTGACGCTACTTTTATGGCATTAATCTACCTATTTGTTATATTTTATATAGGCCTATTTCAAAGTAAGATACGGTCACCATAAGTGTATTAAGTCGAAGCCAATGCTATTTAAGCTTCCATTGTCCACTGTCACAATGTCTAGTGGCGAGTTTTAGTACCGTCAACCGGGGCGAATTCGGACGATTTTCGCGTATTTCCGTAGCATGTAGGGTAGCCTTGTTTTTATCTCAATATAAGATCTTAATTATTGTATGTGTAGCTGGTAAATTGGGGTATACAATCATAGCATTAAAGAAATTAAAATACATTGCATATATTTATTATAAATATAATAAAGGTGTCCAAATTCGGACACGATTTGGGGCAATTTCGGACACCTAGCCTGAATTCGGACATGGATTTAAAATACATTCATACGACTAACCAGGGATCCCAGTCTAGATTCGGACCTTTCAGGGGTCAATTCGGACATCTTTGAACATTTTAAAAGGGTCTTATCACACTCCCTGAAAACGTAAAGACCATAAATACCATATCGTAGGATACGACTCTTTTTAGGATAATTTTGGACATACAGTACTGTACTGTATCTGGATTTATTGACCTATAGGCTACCGGTACTCAGGGTAGCAGTATGACCCTAATACCGTAATGTAAAAATAATGATTATTGTGACATAACTCAGAAATACCACGTGTAATGACAACTATAAACCCAATTACACTCAATATCCGAATCTGACTGGTTATAACTAAAGTTAGATTAAATAATATTATTTATTTAATTAATTTTCATCCTGTCCGAATTCACCTCATCTTTACAGAAATTAAAAAAATAAATCATTTGATACCCAATTACGGGAATAATATACAAGATAATGCCAATTAATTAATTTGTACTTTCACACTAATTACGAAAGTACATCTGGGCACCATAGACTCCTGCATCTACTCATTAATATGTCTGCCAAAGAAAGTTTGCCGATGTTACGATTTTTATTTGTTTTGTATTTTCGGTTTTTAATTTGTAATCGGTACATATCACATTAGGCTATACATTAAAACTATTTAAGCAAGAAAGCTAGATAATAGCATTTTGAACAATCAAGTGAAAACAGATTTCTAATACAGTACAGTATGTTTATTCGTTATCTATTTATTAATTTAATTGACGTATGGAAGTGAAGAAGTCCTTGCATGACAGTGTGGTAATCCCGACACTGACTTACGGAAGCGAAGCATGAACGTTGGTTGAGAGACTCAGATCAAGAGTGAGAGCAGTGGAAATGAATTACTTAAGAAGTGCGTGCGGAGTTACATGGAGGTATAGACAGACTAATGAAGAAGTAAGAAGGAGGTGTGGTGTGGATGTAGATTTGCTGGAAAGTGTGAAAAGGAACAACTTGAGATGGTTCGGCCATATGGAATGTATGGAAAGCGAGAGAATGACTAAGAGGGTGTACGAGAGCGAGGTGGAGGGACAGAGAGGGAGAGGTAGACCAAAGGAAAGGTGGAAGGATGGAGTGAGGAAGTATATGAACGAAGGCGGTGCTGGTTGGGGGGAGGGGTGTCGACTGACTGGGGACAGAGGTGCATGGGGGCGGTTCGTTCGTGACCACCCTTTCGGGGATCACGGCGTCAGGCAATAGATAGATAGATAGATGGAATTGACGTAAAGTCCGAATTCGCCCCAGTTGACGGTAATTGCTATAAATCGCAAAATTCTATTAATTGTATACTAATTGTGTAATAAATATGTGTTATATTTAATTATTGACATGCTCTTATGTAGATTGACCATTTAAGCTAGTAGTTTTCGTATATAATCGAAGAATAGGTGCCTGTAAGGGCCACCCCTTCGGGGATCACGCCATCAGGCAATAGATAGATAGATAGAAGGGGGTGTTCAGAACTTCAGTCACTGTTCTTAGATCTGCCAGTCTCTCATTCAGTGGTTAAGAAATGGTGGCCTTTCGGTCTCGTCATATTACAGGCTAATATGGAGAATGTAGCTTCAGTATCAGCATTTCCACACATGATTTACAATTGTGAATAACAGAACGTCTTTGGTGATGGGCTGGTCTATCAGAGTGAGAACTGAGTGATTTCTGCCATACCCATAGCTTACTCTGACTGTTCCTTTTACTTATAGATTTTCTAGATCTCATGTGACGGCTTCTCTTCCGTGGATTGACCTCCCAATCTATCAAGATTGGAAGCCAAAGCGTCACATTTTTCCTTTGCCCCTCAACTTTCTCTTCATAATTGCTGAGGGTCACAGGGCCCTGGGTGGGGCTTTGGTTTCCCGGGCTTTTCCACACCCTCCTCAGCTCCCCGCCATGGAGTGGCTTCGGTCACCCAGGTTTTATTGTGGTCAGCAGGGAGGGTTTTGTGGGGGTGCTCGGTTATGGCCTTGGCCTTGCTCAGGGCCTTGGGGCTGTTCGGCCAGGCAGCTTGGGGAACAACAACAACAACAACTGAACGTATTATATGAGTCGGATATGACAACGAGGAGCTGCTTAGAATGGCGAAAATATCGAGACGATTCTGATGGCCTTACAGCGACCTTATTACGTATTATTACGTGTCATAATTATGTACAAAATATGCATATGTATGCAAAGCTGAGGGCTTTCTGAATCATATGTAGGTGTTTAAGGAAAGATACGAGTTAAATTACCAATGTTATAAGAGTGGTACCGCGATGCGAAACGAAAGCACTCATTTCTATCCACCGCTAAATTCAACGTTTCGCGCCAACTTCACGAAGGTTCACCATGTTATTACATGGCTGCCGTAAGCCGATTTTAGTGTTTTAAGTGACTTATGAATAATAACCGGGTGGATGGGACTCGTTAGCCTTGGTTGGCAACTCATCTAGGGGAGACAACCTTATACAAATCCTGGTAGATGGGACTCGTCAGCCTTGGTTGGCAACCTGTCTAGGGGAGTAAACCTGATACAAATCCGTACTGCTTACCTAAGGGTAAGGCAGGTTAGTGGATGGATTAGCCGAACACCACTGTAAAAAAATAGTGCTATCAAGATACAAGTTTGCTGAAATGGATGGAGAGCTATTTAACAGATAGGGAAATGAGGACCAACATTAGAGGAACTTACTCATCGTGGCGGAAAGTTGAGAGTGGTGTGCCGCAGGGATCTGTGTTGGCACCTCTCATGTTCCTTATGTACGTGAATGACCTGCCGATAGGCATAAACTCTTACATGTCAATGTTTGCAGATGACGTAAAAATTATGAGACAAATAACAAATAAAAGTAGTTGTGAGGAGCTGCAAGGGGATTTAGATAAAATATACGAATGGAGCACCAAGTGGAAAATGAAATTTAATATAAGTAAATGTCATGTGTTAAATATGGGAAGAAGTGTGAATAGACCAAATTGGGAGTACAGGATGGGAGATAATAAAATTAGCAAGGCCGAAAAAGAAAAAGATTTAGGGTTGATTATACAAGATAATTTGTCGCCAGAGAAACATATTAACAAGCTCTTTAGCGGAATGTATGCAATGGCCGGGAATATGAAAGTTGCTCTGAACTATTTGGATGAGACCATGGTAGCAAAAATTATGAAGAGTATGATTAGACCAAGATTGGAGTATGCAGCAGTGGTGTGGTCCCCGCATCTAAAGAAGCATATTCACAAGTTAGAAAGAATCCAGAGAGCAGTCACTAGATTGGTTCCAAGTCTCAGAGAACTGCCATATGAAGGGAGGCTAGACAAATTAAATCTACCGAGTCTAAAAGAGAGGAGAGAGAGGGGAGACATGATAATGATGTACAAATGTACCCGGGGGCTGGAGAGGCTGGATAGGGAGGATATATTAATTATGGATACAGGAATAACTAGAGGCCACAGCTACAAAGTAAAAAGACCTACCTGCAAGAACGATATCAGGAAGTTTAGCTTCCCCTATAGATGTATTGATAAATGGAATGGGCTGGAGGAGGAGGTGGTAGGGGCAAGGAACATCCATATTTTCAAGAAAAAATTGGATAAAAAGTAGACTGAGAGACGGGACAACACGAGCTTAGCTCAACTCCTGTAAACTACAATTAGGTAAATACAATTAGGTAAATACACAGAGGGCCTCGGAGTCGGACGGATCCTAAATTGAGTGGTCAATCCTGTAAGTCCTTCACTAAACTGGCTCGGGTTGTCCCTCTCACAGGGAATAGGTCCGCTTGGGGGCATTCTGTGTATGGCCACCCTCGTAAGGGGAGTAAGGCGTCTGGCAATAGATAGATAGATGAATAATGGAGTGAGGAATTACATGAACGAAGGCGGTGCTGGTTGGGGGGTGGGGCGTCGACTGACTGGGGACAGAGGTGCATGGGGGCGGTTCGTTCGTGGCCACCCCTTCGGGGATCACGGCGTCAGGCAATAAATAGATAGATGAATACCGTAGTTTAGAGTGTGCTCCTTACGATTCTACGAATATACTGTACCAATGAATGTTGTACTGTAGGCTATACAGAAAGTTTTTATATGAGTAATGTGCAAATGAAAATCGGTACTTTCCTTGACCGACGGTACTTTTATCGGTGTTTTACCCCGCCAACTTCAGCTAAATCTTCACTAAAATCGGCTTACGGCAGCCATGTAATAACATGGTGAACCTTCGTGAAGTTGGCGCTAAATGGCAAATTTAGCGGTGGATAGAAATTAGTGCTTTCGTTCCGCCTCGCGGTCCAGCCGGCTGTTGTTTACATGCGTCGGACCGACGCCTCGCACACGAAGCTCACAGGCTTTCAACCACTGGGCGTTCAAGAGGCCTTCCGGGCAGCTGTTATATGCTTTTTTATGGGCATTCAAGAGCCCTTCCGTGGTGAGAGGGTTAAACTCCTACATATGATTCAGAAAAGCCTTCAGCTTTGCATATACAGTACTGTATATGCATATTTTGTACATATGACGCATAATAATACAGTACATAATTTGAATACTTACCAAAGTTACCAACAGGTCGCTGTAAAAAAGTCCTTTCCTTACGGGTTGCCGTAAGAATCGGGAGAAAAATTACAGTTGTTTACATTCGGTGTACTGTAGAAGCTAAATATTTATAATTTTTATTTTTGTTCACACAATAGTTAGCTTTCATGGCTCTATATTCTGTATTTAAGGTTAATAACTGTAAATGTGCCTTCTGCGTGTCGTAAGAGGCGACTAAAGAGGTTGGGTCGGTAGGCTTGCGACCCCCACCCGTGAAAGATGCGTAGCAACGACAAACGAACAATCAGCCTCGGATGCGGACGGACCCTGTGTTGACGAACCCCGACCGACTATGGACAAGCTTACGGACATTCTGAGAATAGGTACATGGAACGTGAGCCGCATGAATGATGGCACAAAAGAGAGAGAGGTCATGGAAGTGTTGGTGAATGCCAGGCTGGATGTATGTGAAATGACGGAGACCAAATGGAAGGGTACAGATGTGAGAGAGTGGGAGTGTGGAATGGGTGTTTGTGCTGGAGTGAGTGAGGGAGCAGCGAGAGAAGGTGCGTGTTTGTTTGTAAGTAACAAATGGAAGGAGCGTGTAAGAGAATATGAGTCTGTGGGTTCAAGGATTGTATGGGTGAGAATGAAAGTAGGAATACAAATGTGGGTGATTGTGTGTGTGTATGCTCCGACAGAGGATAAACTTGTAAGAGAGAAAGAGGTGTTCTGGGTGAATGTGGAGGCGTGCCTGGATAAGTTTGACAAGAACGAAAGAATATTTCTGATTGGGGATATGAATGGTAAGGTGGGTGACAGGAAAGTTGATGGAGTGGTGGGAGTTACCCCGTAAACTGGGGTAACTTCGGACATTTTTCGAGGTTTATTAACAATTTCTCCTGCGTGTAAACACATTATAGAGATTTAACTAGGTTAAGTGATGTATGGTGATAGTGCACCGTAATCCAGGAAGCCTCCTAAAATTATCCCCCATAATAAGAGAGCTATCCTTATCCTAAATGATGTCCGAAGTATTCTTGAAAAGTAGAAAACTTCGGACATGTATGGATAACTTCGGACATACAGTGATTTCTTATGGAAAATTATTGCCAAGAAAGCTGGGATAACTCCGGACAAACGGAGGAGGGCTTCGGACGTACGTTCGTGGCCTTATTTCATTCATTTTTCGGCTCCTACTATTTTATATGAATATTTTATTATTGCTGCTTATTCCTGTCCGATGTTTAAGTGGAAAATGAACAGTCAGTATTGTACTTTTAGGCCTGTATAATCAGTATAGGAGGGGGTTATATACGATGTTTAACATATATATTTTTTGGATCTGTTCTCGTTAGGCATTGAACTCACTCTTAGAAAATATTGAGCAGGAAAAATAACCAATGCTGTCAAATCAATAACTCAAAAATTAACAAGGCCTAGTGAAAATATATAGGTATGTATACTATATCACTGCATATAAATTTTTATGAATTTGAGCATTTTTATAGGTACTGTATAACGTGTTTGTTGGTGTTTCTTTCGGCAGATCAAATTTTGTTTGGACAAGATATATGCCTCTCCTAATTCCTGGTGGTGTAATGGTTAAGGTGGCAAAAATATGTGTGTGATAACCCGGGTTCGAATCCTGGTGGATCATATATACTTTAATTAATTTCATTGGGGGTGTGGTGGTGAGATTAATAAAAATAATATTATATATATTATATATCCAGAATTATCCGAAATACATAAATCGGTTAGCATATTATCATATTTTTATGGGTTTTTGGACTCAGAGAATGATTATTTGATCTTTCACCACCATTTTAATGATGGACAAGTATTATGAATTATTTTCATAGGGCAAATAATAACAAACGATTGTTTTGTTCCATGTCCGAAGTTTACATGTTTTTTTTAAAAAACACAATCGGTTAAATGATAGTGTTCTAGCTAGAGCGTTATACAAGTGTAACAAATTTCCTTTGGTGGATGTTGTCTCTGGTAATGTTACTACAAAATTATATCAGTCACAACATCATTCATACAAACAAATTTCTTCAGGGTGGTAGAAGTTTGGCAGGGTAGCGAAAAATGTACATATTTTCGTCATACAGTATATATAATATTTTGTTAGTGTACATATACTCATGTCAGTTCCCTAGGACTTTTACATGCTCTTCCTTTGCCATTTCTCTAAACGGGCCCCATAAAAAAAAACAATAAAAAGCGTTTCCATTATATAATGACAATGGCTAATTACTTATTATCGCCGATGTCCGAAGTTATGACCGCAGTCCGAAATTACCCCAGTTTACGGTACCGTCAGATGTGAATGGGAATGGTAGTGCACTTGTGGACGTATGTGTGGGGAGGAGGCTGTGGATAGCCAATACCTTCTTCCGACAGAATGATACACAGGTACACCTGGAAAGTGGTGTGGACGATGAAGGATAAGGAGAAGACAGTGGTGGAACGAAAGTCACTGATTGATTATACATACAGTATATGTGTGGAAGAACGAATGAAGAAATCTGTGCTGGATGCTAGGGTGTATAGGGGATATTGGAGGGGGTCTGTTGGATCATTATGTAGTAGTGGCTAAAATTAGGATACAAGAGAAATGGGTGAGGAGAGCTGGAGGGAGGCGAGAGGAAGGTGGAATGGTGAGGGTGGAGAGGCTACTGGACGAGGAAATCTGGGAAGAGTACAGGAGAGCAGTAGAAAGACGACTAGGTGGGTTCGACCTGGAAGATATGGAGGAAGTGGAGGAGATGAGCAAGGTGTTTAAGGAAGAGATCTGTGCAGCATGTGAGGAGGTGTGTGGAGGGAGGAGAGTAAAAGGTACAGCATGGTGGACAAAGGAGGTAAAAATAGCTGCGGAAGACAAGAAAAAAGCGTATAGAGAGTGGTTGGGTAGTAGAGGAAATGAAAATATGGAGATGCAGAAACGAGCGAGGTACGTGGAGAGAAAGAGAGTAGTGAAGGAAAGTAAGAGAAGAGTAGATGAGGAATTTGGAAGAAATCTGAGTGTAAAATGGAGGGAGTGTAAGAAACTGATCTGGAAAGAAGTTAGGGAAGGTAGCAAGGGAAACAGTAAGGGTGTGAAAGATAAGAATGGGAGAATGCTAGTCGAGAAGCAAGAGAGAGTCGAAAGATGGAGGGAGTACTTCAACGAGTTGCTAAATGTAAGGAATGAAGAGCCAGCAAATGTAGTTGGATATGGTATGGGAGAGAGGAGGAGGTGGGGATCAGGAGGTCAGAAGTGTGGGAAGCCATGAAAAGAGTGAAGTTGGGGAAAGCACCAGGAACAGATGGAGTGTGTGGGGAAATGTTGAGATATGGTGGTGAGATAGTGATCGAATGGGTATGAATTGTGTTGTGGAGAAATATCTGGAGAAGCAACAAAAGGTGTATGTTGCCTTTCTGGACTTGGAGAAGGCCTATGACAGTGGATAGAGAAGGTATGTGGAAAGTACTTAAAATATACAGAGTAGATGGCAAGTTGCTGAAAGCAGTGAAAAGCATGTATGAGGGTGCAAAGGCGGCAGTACGTGTGGAGAATGAGCAGAGCGAGTTCTTTGACCTGAATGTTGAAACAGGGGTGTGTGATGTCCCCGTGGTTGTTTACTGTAGGCTATACTGTATATGGATGGAGTCATGAAAGAAATACTAGGAAGAGCAGTGGATGTTGGTGTATCGCTGAAAAGGGAGAGAAATGAGTGGAAGCTACCTATACTGCTGTTTGCGGATGATACAGTTCTGATGAGCGATAATGAATGGGAGTTGCAGGGTCTGGTAAATGAGTTTGGAACAGTGTGCGAAAAACGGAATTTGAAGGTAAATGCGGGGAAGAGCAAGGTTATGGTCTTCGAAATGGGTGAAGTCACAGAGTGTGAGGTGATGTTGAACGGTCAGGGTATGGAGATCGTCAGCTCTTTTAAGTATCTGGGCAGTGTGTTGAGTAAAGATGGGACTATGGATGAAGAAGTGCGGGAGAGGGTACAACAGGGGAAGAGGGTTGTAGGAATGCTGAAAGCAGTAACAAGAAATAGGGTGGTCAGTATGGAAGTGAAGAAGTCCTTGCATGACAGTGTGGTAATCCCGACACTGACTTACAGAAGCGAAGCATGGACGTTGGTTGAGAGACTCGGACCAAGAGTGAGAGCGGTGGAAATGAGTTACTTAAGAAGAAGTGCGTGCTGCGTTACATGGAGGGATAGACAGACGAATGAGGAAGTAAGAAGGAGGTGGGGTGTGGAGGTAGATGGAAAGTGTGAAAAGGAACAACTTGAGATGGTTCGGCCATATGGAACGTATGGAAAGCGAGAGGGTGTACGAGAGCGAGGTGGAGGGACAGAGAGGGAGAGGTAGACGATGGAGTGAGGAAGTACATGGACGAAGGCGGTGCTGGTTGGGGGGAGGGGCGTTGACTGACTGGGGACAGAGGTGCATGGGGGCGGTTCGTTCGTGGCCACCCCTTCGGGGATCACGGCGTCAGGCAATAGATAGATAGATAGATAGACAAATTAAAAGCCGAAAATAAAAAATTGTAACATCGGCAAACTTTCTTTGGCAAACATGTTGATGAGTAGATGCAGGAAAGTCTACGGTGCCAAGATGTACTTAAGTAATTAGTGTGAAAGTACAAATTAATTATGTGGCATTATCTTGTATATTATTCCCGTAATTGGGTACGGTATTAAATTATTATTTTTATAATTTCTGTAAAATTGGGGCGAATTAGGACAGGATAAAAATTAATTAAATAAATAATATTTTTTAATCTAACTTTAGCTATAACCTGTCAGATTCGGATATTGAGTGTAATTGGGTTTATAGTTGTTGTTGTTGTTGTTGTTGTTGTTCCCCAAGCTGCCTGGCCGAACAGCCCCAAGGCCCCGAGTAAGGCCAAGGCCATAAACGAGCGCCCCCACAGAACCCTCCCTGCCGACCACAATAAAGCCTGGGTGACCGAAGCCACTCCATGGCGGGGAGCTGAGAGGGTGCGTAAACGCCCGGGAAACCAAAGCCCCACCCAGGGCCCTGTGCCCCTCAGCAATTATGAAGAGAAAGTTGAGGGGCAAAGGAATAATGTGACGCTTTAGCTTCCAATCTTGGTAGATTGGGAGGTCAATCCACGGAAGAGACGCCGTCACTTGAGATTTAGAAAATATATAAGTAAAAGGAACAGTCAGAGTAAGCTATGGGTATGGCAGAGATCGCTCAGGTCTCACTCTGATAGACCAGCCCATCGCCAATGGGTTTATAGTTGTCATTACACATAGCATTACTGCATAGCAGTAAGACCCTTATAATGTAAAAGTAAGGATTATTGTGACATAACTCAGAAATACCATGTGTAATGGGTTTATAGTTGTCATTACACATGGTATTTCTGAGTTATGTCACAATAATCCTTACTTTTACATTATAAGGGTCTTACTGCTATGCAGAGTATGGTCAATAAATCCAGATATGTCCGAAATTCCCCCAAAAGTGTCGTATCTTACGATATGGTATTTATGGTCTTTAAGTTTTCAGGGAGTGTGATAAGCCTTTTAAAATGTTCAATGATGTCCAAATTGCCCCCTGAAAGGTCCGAATCTATACTGGGATAACTGGGTAGTCCTATGAGTGTAGGCCTATTTTAAATCCATGTCCGAATTCAGGCTAGGTGTCCGAAATTGCCCCAAATCGTGTACGAATTCGGACACCTTTATTATCTATCTATTGCCTGACGCCGTGATCGCTGAAGGGGTGGCCACGAACAAACCGCCCCATGCACCTCTGTCCCCAGTCAGTCGACGCCCCTCCTCCCAACCAGCGCCACCTTCATTCATATACAGTACTTCCTCACTCCATCCTTCCACCTCTCCTTCGGTCTACCTCTCCCTCTCTGTCCTTCCACCTCGCTCTCGTACGCCCTCTTAGTCAATCTCTCGCTTTCCATACGTTCCATATGGCCGAACCATTTCAAGTTGTTCCTTTTCACACTTTCCAGCACATCTACCTCCACACCACACCTCCTTCTTACTTCCTCATTTGTTTGTCTATTCCTCCATGTAACTCCACACGCACTTCTCAAGTAACTCATTTCCACCGCTCTCACTCTTGGTCTGAGTCTCTCAACCAACGTCCATGCTTCGCTTCTGTAAGTCAGTGTCGGGATTACCACACTGTCATGCAAGGACTTCTTCACTTCCATACTGACCACCCTATTTCTTGTTACTGCTTTCAACGTTCCTACAACCCTCTTCCCCTGTTGTACCCTCTCCCGCACTTCCTCATCCATAGTCCCATCTTTACTTAACACACTGCCCAGATACTTAAAAGAGCTGACGATCTCCATATCCTGACCGTTCAACTTCACCTCACACTCTATGACTTCACCCCTTTCGAAGACCATAACCTTGCTCTTCCCCGCATTTACCTTCAAATTCCGTTTTTCGCACACTGTTCCAAACTCATTTACCAGACCCTGCAACTCCCATTCATTATCGCTCATCAGAACTGTATCATCCGCAAACAGCAGTATAGGCAGCTTCCACTCATTTCCCTCCCTTTTCAGCGATACACCAACATCCACTGCTCTTCCTAGTATTTCTTTCATGACTCCATCCATACATACAGTAAACAACCACGGGGACATCACACACCCCTGTTTCAACCCAACACTCAGGTCAAAGAACTCGCTCTGCTCATTCTCCACACGTACTGCCGCCTTTGCACCCTCATACATGCTCTTCACTGCTTTCAGCAACTTGCCCTCTACTCCGTATATTCTAAGTACTTTCCACATGCCTTCTCTATCCACTCTGTCATAGGCCTTCTCCAAGTCCATAAAGGCAACATACACCTTTTGTTGCTTCTCCAGATATTTCTCCACAAAACAATTCAGGGTAAAAATCTGATCTACACATCCTCTTCCCTTCCTAAAACGTCCCTGCTCGTCGCCTATCCATTTCTCCGTTCTCACTCTCTCAATCACTACCCTACTGTATACCTTCCCTACTACGCTTAAAAGACATATTCCTCGGTGGTTACCACACACTCCTCTTTGCCCTTTGCCCTTATATAGGGGGACTATTATGCCAGTCTTCCAGTCATCGGGTGCATTCCCCTTCTCCCATGCTAGTTTGCACATTTTCCATACCCATTCGATCACTATCTCACCACCATACCTCAACATTTCCCCACACACTCCATCTGTTCCTGGTGCTTTCCCCAACTTCACTCTTTTCATGGCTTCCCACACTTCTGACCTCCTGATCCCTACCTCCTCCTCCACTACTTCTCTCTCCCATACCATATCCAACTACATTTGCTGGCTCTTCATTCCTTACATTTAGCAACTCGTTGAAGTACTCCCTCCATCTTTCGACTCTCTCTTGCTTCTCGACTAGCATTCACCCATTCTTATCTTTCACACCCTTACTGTTTCCCTTGCTACCTTTCCTAACTTTCTTGACTTCTTTCCAGATTTTTTTTTACACTCCCTCCATTTTACACTCAGATTCCTTCCGAATTCCTCATCTACTCTTCTCTTACTTTCCTTCACTACTCTCTTCACCACTCTCTTTCTCTCTACGTACCTCGCTCGTTTCTGCCTCTCCAAATCTTCATTCCCTCTACTACCCAACCACTCTCTATACGCTTCCTTCTTGTTGTTGTTGTTGCTGTTCCTCAGGCTGTCTGGCCGAGCAGCCCCAAGGTCCCGAGCAAGGCCAAGGCCATAACCGAGCGCCCCCACAGAACCCTCCCAGCTTACCACTAATAATGCCCAGGTGACCGAAGCCACTCAAAGGCGGGGAGCTGAGGAGGGTGCGGAAACGCCCGGGAAACAAAAGCCCCACCCAAGGCCCTGTGCCCCTCAGCAATTATAAAGGAAAGTTGAGGGGCAAAGGAAAAATGTGACGCTTTGGCTCCCAATCTGCCAGGGTTGGCAGTAGGGAGGTCAATCCATGGAAAAGACGCCGTCACTTGAGATCTAGAAAATATATAAGTAAAAGGAACAGTCAGAGTAAGCTATGGGTATGGCAGAGAACGCTCAACTCTCATTCTGATAGACCAGCCCATCACCTACGCTTCCTTCTTGCCTTCCACAGCTATTTTTACCTCTTCTGTCCACCATGCTGTACCTTTCACTCCCCTCCCTCTTCTCCTCATAGTCCGGGAGCAACCCTACCAAATTGTTAATTTCCGTCGTCCATGTAAGTGAAAGTAAAAAATAGTTTTAAATTACTAATTAGAAAAATAGACAAGTTCGAAATATATGTACCTTAACTAAATATATGGGGGCATTCACATACACAATATATTATATTTTAAACTGTTGCCATTTGAGCAAATTCGTCTTCCCTTTTAATTCGTAACAATTCTAATTTCTACATTATTTGATTTTTACAGTACTGCCAATTTTGACCAAATAAACTGTGTATCATAACAATTGTCTTGTAGTTTACAATTAATCTATATTCAAATAACTTTGTGAAAATTAAATAATTGTGTTACCACTGTTTTGGCTACGAAAACTCCAGATGAAGCACAGCCATACATGCGGAGTTGTCCGGAAGCCACGTGCGTGGCTTACGGACTCCTCCGCACGTATGGCAGTCAGTATGTACCACTCAGTAGTAGCAGGTTAGTACCGCTCCGCACCCAAGTCGGGTACTGAAGGGTACTAAACAAAGAGGTCCTTTCTTACACTACCTGCCTTGCAGATTGGACTGCTCCGCAATAGTAGGAAGGGTAATAAATACAGCAGACCTTTATTATATGCTACCTGCCTTGCAGATTGGAGCCAGGAGGCTACAATTATAGGCTATTGCTTCAGTCACCCATAATAAGTAATAACAAACCGTTTTCTTCTATATTTAATTTAACTAATAACTTAAAACATTCAAAATAGCGTCTTCAAATGTAACTAATTAGTTATGCTAAAATATTATCTACAAAACTGTAATACAAAAACGCAACATTCACAAGTAATTAGGAATTTAAATCAAAGAAATTTTTTGAGGGGTAACTAAAATGTTCAAAATCTGTTTTCCATTATATCTCTTAACCCTTGGGATCCGGGGGGCCTCATATGAAGTTTGGTATTTTCAAACTTCATAATTCAGTAGCTACTGATTGAGACCACCTAGAGTAGTCAATTTTTTTGCAAATTGTAGAACGTTTTCTTGTCTGTAGACTGCCGTCGAGATGACATCGCTACGTTGCGTGGTTGCTGAGTTCTGATGATTATATCGGCGACTTTTTAGCCGCGCATTTTGCCTCATATGAGGCCTCCCGGATTCCAAGGGTTAAATACGATAAATTTCGAAGTTACGATTTTTGCATTATATTGTATGTCAAATAATTATACTCTTTCTATATAACTTTACAAATTTCAGTCACAATGGTATGGATGAGGTTGATTTTATCTAGACACAATTTGCGGCCAGTGCTCCCGGACTATCACTCCACACACCTCCTCACATGTTGCACAGATCTCTTCCTTAACCCTCTGTTCCCGGAAGGGCTCTTGAACGCCCATAAAAAAGCATACCAGAGCTGCCCGGAAGGGCTCTTTAACGCACCGTGGTTGAAAGCCTGTGAGCTTGGTGTGCGAGGCGTCGGTCCGACGCATGTAAACAACAGCCGGCTGGACCGACGCCCCGCATCTCCGGCCACAAGAAGGAGAGCGTCGCTTGTTCGTGTGTGCCTGTACAGTATGTTGTTGTTAAGTATCGAAAAGTAGTGTAAAGTGGCTGTTGTTGCCATAAAGTTATCTCCAATGAAATCATCATCACAACTGAACCAGTTGACTTAGAGAGCTCTACTTAACGCCATTCTACAGGTAAATAACACAGCTACGCTTGGGGATGCGCGGGAATGCGGAAGCAGTCAGAATAACAAAGATACGGTAGCCTAGCCTAGATGTTTTTCGGCCAAAACACCCGGGTTTCGGGGAATATTTATGTAATGCGTAGCCGGGGCTGGAGGGTTAAACACCTTGCTTATCTCCTCCACTTCCTCCATATCTTCCAGGTCGAACCCACCTAGTCGTCTTTCTACTGCTCTCCTGTACTCTTCCCTGATTTCCTCCTGTAGCCTCTCCACCCTCCTCACCATTCCAGCTTCCTCTCGCCTCCCTCCAGCTCTCCTCACCCACTTCCTTTGTATCCTAACTTTAGCTACTACTACATAATGATCAGACAGACCCCCTCCAATACCCCTAACATCCATCACAGATTTCTTAATTCTTTCATCCACACATAATTATATAATCAATCAGTGACTTTCGTTCCACCACTGTCTTATCCTTCATCGTCCACACCACTTTCCATGTGTACATGTGTATCATTCTGTGTCGGAAGAAGGTGTTGGCTATCCACAACCTCCTCCCCACACCTACGTCCCCAAGTGCACTACCATGCCCATTCACCTCTGACGGTACCCCCCACCCTCCCACCACTTCATCAACTTTCCTATCACCCATCTTACCATTCATATCCCCAATCAGAAATATTCTTTCGTTCTTGTCAAACTTATCCAGGCACGCCTCCACATTCACCCAGAACTCCTCTTTCTCTCTTACAAGTTTATCCTCTGTCGGAGCATACACACACAATCACCCACGTTTGTATTCCTACTTTCATTCTCACCCACACAATCCTTGAACCCACAGACCCATATTCTCTTGCACACTCCTTTCATTTGTTACTTACAAACACGCACCTTCTCTCGCTGCTCCCTCACTCACTCCAGCACACACACCCATTCCACACTCCCACTCTCTCACATCTGTACCCTTCCATTTGGTCTCCGTCATTCCACATACAGTAGGGTCTCACATAAAACGAGTTTATGGTCGATAAACGAGGGCGTTTTATGCGATTTCGTTTTATGTGAACACAGCATTTTGGTGGCGCAATATCGTCAATGTTCACTGTAAGCGAAAATTTTCGTACAAAGCGAACGATATTTCGTACAAAGCGAACTATATTTCGTACAAAGCGAACGACATTTCATACAAAGCGACGATATTTCGTACAAAGCGAACGACATTTCATACAAAGCGACGATATTTCGTACAAAGCGAATTTTAGGTCGGTCGTTTTAATCGAGACTCGTTTTATGCGAACACGTTTTATGCGGGACCCTACTGTACATCCAGCCTGGTATTCACTAACACTTCCAGTACCTCTCTCTTGTACCATCATTCATGCCACTCACGTTCCATGTACCTATTCTCAGAATGTCTGTAAGCCTGTCCATAGTCGGTCGAGATTCGTCAACACAGTGTCCGTCCGCATCCGAGGCTGGTTGTTCGTTTATCGTTGCTACTTATTTTTTCCCGGGTGGGGGTCGCAAGCCCACCGACCCAACCTCTTTAGTCGCCTCTTACGACACGCAGAAGGCACATGGGGCATATTCTAATCCCTTACCCCCAGGGCCTTTATTTTATTTATAATAAATATATGCAATGTATTTTAATTTCTTTAATGCTATGATTATATCCACCAATGTACCAGCTACACATACAATACTTAACCCTCTCACTACCATATGATGCAGAGGTTGCCAGATTAGCAATAATAAATAGAGTTCTCTCACTCTTATAATTACCTCTCCAAAATTAGTTTTCTGCCCACAGCTAACTCAAAGACAACTGCAGAGGTTGAAGTAACTAAACTAAAGGTTTCTAAATACCCCTGATGGTAACAAAGGCTTTAAAGTATCCCTAATAGGCTCAAAATTGCGTCAAGCACGTGAGAGGGTTAAGATCTTACATTGAGATAAAAACAAGACTACATGCTACGGAAATACGCAAAAATCGTCCGAATTCGCCCCGGTTGACGGTACTTTGTGTATTATTGGAGGCATTGTTGGCATTATCAGTATGGTATTGTATACTGTATTTTGTATGTTTCAGAAGATGAATAACAGCCACAGAAGACAAAACAGTCGGGGGCGATCAACAGTACTGAAGGTAAGCAAAGTAATGACTAATAAGCAATAATTGTATGATAGTCAAAATCAATAGTTTGCTTATGTTCTTGTTCATTTAATGTGTAATTTTGTTATTATTATTTTCTTGTGTATGAACTTTTATGAAGGAGACAAAAGGCAAAGCTGCCTGTAACAAGTGTCCCCCCAAAGATGAAAGTGTGAAATAGAACCAAAGTCAAGGTACATTAGAGTCAAAATGTCTGGACACATAGAGCTTGAAGTAGTTTAAGTCATAGGATGAGGGAAAGACATATTGAGGGAGAGATGCTTACGAGTTGACTAAAAGAAAGACTGAAAATTAGTCCGCTCTTGGGTTAGAGAGTTACATTTTGCGTGACACTTCTGATGTATGTTTAATAGCCCGTGACTACTGTATAGTCTATTCGCTGTAAGTAGGCGATAAATCATGACCTCTAACCTCTGTAACTCAAAAACAACTAGAGTAATCAAGCTAATATTTCTACTATTTGGGAAGAGTCAGTCAAGGAATAGATGTGGAAATTTATAGCCAATTTGCTTCATATTTTTTTGAGTTACAGAGGATAGAGGTCATGATTTTTTGCCTACCTACAGCGAATAGACTATAGTTCTATTTGTTTCGCTCTGTAGAAGTGTCAAGTTAAATCTCTCTCTCTCTCTCTTATTACCCTTATTACCAAAAAGATATAAACAAGCTAGAACGAGTTCAACGTAGAGTTACCAAAATGATACCTAGCCTAAAGAACAAACCATACGAAGAGCGTCTTAGAGAATTAAATCTATTTCCTTTAACCCAGTGCAGATTAAGAGGTGACTTAATTCAAGTGTTCAAAATAATCAAAGGCATCGACAATATGAACTGTAGTAAGTACTGTACTTCACTATCGACCAATCTAATTACACGCGGGGAAACGGTTGCAAAATTATTGGTAAATCTTTTAACTCGCACGAATCTAAGAATTTCTTCTTCAATCGAGTTGTCAACTTGTGGAATGGGCTTCCCCGAAACGTTATAGACTGCATCACCGTTGATTAATTTAAACTCCGCCTAGACAAATATCTCTCATCAAACCCGCGACTGACTGCGTTTGTAAATTAATAACTTTATTTTATCCCCCCCTCAGTTACTAACCCATCTGTCCTCTACTAACTTCCTAATCCTGCCACGGACATTAGTTCCAGGGCAGTAATTCCCTTTCCAATGTTCCCCTTACCCACTCTAAACCACTGTTTGGACACTTGATCCTCAGTGTTTTGGAGGACAAGCAACCTAGAAGGGTCACTAGACCTGTTGTTGCTTGATTTCCTTTGTACTCTCTCTCTCTCTCTTGTCTCTCTCTCTCTCTCTCTCTCTCTCTCTCTCTCTCGCACTCTCTCTCTCTCTCTCTCTCTCTCGTCTCTCTTCTCTCTCTCTCTCTCTCTCTCTCTCTCTCTCTCTCTCTCTCTCTCTCTCTCTCTCTCTCTCTCTCTCTCTCTCTCTCTCTCTCTCTCTCTCCTCTCTCTCTCTCTCTCCTCTCTCTCTCTCTCTCCTCTCTCTCTCTCCCTCTCCCTCTCTCTCTCTCTCTCTCTCTCTCTCTCTCTCTCTCTCTCTCTCTCTCTCTCTCTCTTTTTTTAAATAAGTTATCAAGGTTTGGAGTTACTCGTAGAGACAGATTGAGGAATGAAGAGATACGTAGGAGAGTGGGGCAGCAGGAACATTTGTCAGCCAGAGTGGACAGAACGGTGCTGAGCTGGTATGGTCATGTTGAACGAATGGGAGATGAAAGGCTTACAAAGAGAATATGCGAGTCAGGTACAAGGGGAGATAGAAGGGCAGGATGACCCCCATTGAGATGGAGAGACTGTGTAAGAATGGCTTTGGATGATAGAGGAATGACTATAGATCAGGCAGGGGAAGTGGTGGTGGACAGGAGTGAATGGAGAATGCTTGTGAATAGTTGAGTGAACACGTGGTCATTTGGAGTAAGGGGTCGGGCGCAAGTTGGACTAGATAATAGTCCATCAGGCCCTGGCCCGGGAGACGATTAATATGAAGGGTGTGCCTGGAAGTGTGGTGGGAGGGCTTGTGGCTTTGGCTCCGCTGCATGTCTGCCTGCTGAGATCGGAACCTCTCCGGGTGGTCAGGGGCCGGGGGAGTGCTGGAGCGACCTTGGTAACCCTGGTCTCTGGGTCTTCTCCTGGGTGACCTGGATGAGTGAGAGTTTGTGTTTTTTATCTGTGTTTATTTTTTGTTTTATGTTGTTTTTGTGTTTTCCCTGTTCTTGCTCTGTCTTGAGTCGGCTACCCCCAAAATGGGGATTGGGCCTGAGCATATAGATAGATAGATAGATAGATCAAGGCTTTTAGGGAAATATTGATTTTGGCTGTACTCTGTAGCTTATGTTTGTTTAGTTTAAGGGGGGAGGGTTAATTTATTTGTTCATTACTTTTTTTTTAGTTCCCTCCCTAGAACTCCATCAAGCTTAAAAAAAATCCCCAAGATCCCCCTTCTAGATAAATTTGTACAGTATATTTTTTGGTAGAAAAATATCCCGGCCGAAGGCTGGTTCCTTCTATTACAGGCTCGCTAGCACTCGCCAGGTTAAAATCAACACCTAAATGGCACAAAAGATCTAAATATTGACAAAGAAATGAGGCAAAAAGTCATACAATTGCCAAACTAATGGGCCGAACGTCTTAAAATCTGAAAACTAAAGGGGCTAAACATGAGGGAGAAGGGGGTCCAGGAAAAAAACCACTTAAAACCTCCCCTTAACCCTTTCACGCTCATATGACACAGAGGTTGCCAGATTAGCAATAAGAAATAGAGTTCTCTCACTCTTATAATTACCTCTCTGCCCACAGCTAACTCAAAGACAACTGCAGAGGTTGAAGAAACTAAACTGAAGGTTTCTAAATACCCCTGATGGTAACAAAGGCTTTAAAGTATCCCTACTAGGCTCAAAATCGCGTCATATGTCGGAGAGGGTTAAAGGCCTATAGCGGTCCCGTGAGTAGTGCTGCTTAACCCATACTGTACCAGGGACGTCCTTTTTATCATATTCTGCCAACTGTTAGACAATTTTACTTAACTTATGAAAGAAATTCCCGGCGCGACCGAAGCCGCTCCAAGGACCCGTGCCCCCAGGGAGGGGGCAGGGCAGCCTCCACAAACCAAGACCTCCCACTAAACTACATGGCAACACACCCACAGACACCAAGAAATATCAAAACAACACCCAGCACACGGTATCACACACAATTATTGTCCTCTCTCCCTCCCTGCCCACCCCGAACCAACTTCCAGAAGCACATCCATACTCATATCTCTCACCGATCCATCCACTCACTCACAGACAACACGCAGCTACATGCACGACCTCCCGAAATCCATCCTTCCGAATCCTCCCTTCCTCGCGAGGACAGAGTCCACCTGGCCAGGCTGAGATGCGGACACCATCCAGCTCTCCTGAGCTATCAGAAGAGACTGGATGACTCCGTTGTCGACGCCTGCCCGGGATGTAACACAGCACCTCATACCATTAAACACATCATAAAAGACTGCATTTCACACAACCACTTACGCCAACAACACAATCTACACTCAATGAGAGCTCTGTGGGAAAGCCCGATCGTGGCCATGGCCTTCCTCAGGGACTCGGGGCTGTTCGGCCAGGCAGCTTAGGGAACAACAACAACAACAACAACAACAACAACAACTTATGAAGGACCTCTACCAATATTAATGCTTCAAATGATCCCAACCAACCCATTTAACTACCACGATTTGGCGGGTGCCCAACCCCGAAAGGAGTTGAAATAGGGGAGCTATCCCCCCGCCAAAGGCGGCTTTCTAGGGCCTTTCCTAGCTGATGCTGAGAGGATTGGGTTCTAGTCATGTGGTGATGGGCTGGTCTATCAGAGTGAGAACTGAGCGATCTCTGCCATACCCATAGCTTACTCTGACTGTTCCTTTTACTTATATATTTTCTAGATCTCAAGTGACGGCGTCTCATCCGTGGATTGACCTCCCAATCTACCAAGATTGGAAGCCAAAGCGTCACATTTTTCCTTTGCCCCTCAACTTTCTCTTCATAATTGCTGAGGGGCACAGGGCCCTGGGTGGGACTTTGGTTTCCCGAGCGTTTCCGCACCCTCCTCAGCTCCCCGCCATGGAGTGGCTTCGGTCACCCAGGCTTTATTGTGGTCGGCAGGGGAGGGTTCTGTGGGGGCGCTCGGTTATGGCCTTGGCCTTGCTCGGGGCCTTGGGGCTGTTCGGCCAGGCAGCTTGGGGAACAACAACAACTACCACAATTTTATTTAACTTATGAAGGACCTCTACCAATATTAATGCTTCAAACGATCCCAACCAACCTATTTAACTACCACAGATCCTTCATTAGCTGCATAGTACTGTCTAAATATGGCTAAAATAAAATATAACGCACCCCGGTGGTACTGAAAGGGGTAAGCGACTACAGTATTGCAGGGTGTCAAACTGGAGCAATTTTGTTTGAAGTCTTGAATACGTATGCGAAGGAATACAGGAAAATTAACTTGAAATAGCATTGTTTTGACCATTTTATCACTTCCAAAGAATTAATTTGAACTATAAACCCCAATTTTATCTTTGCATATACAGTACAGTACAGTACAGTAAACTCCCTTTTTTCCAAAAATCATGAGTCTTTTGACAATTTGGATAAGCAATTTTTACGGATAATAGAGAGTCCCTTTATATTGAGCTAAATATGTGTACAAATGGCCAAATATACTGTTATCAATTAATTTAAAACCATTTCTAGGCTGTCTTAACTTCAAATTATCATCTAATTCAAGCTATGTCTACTTGAGAGGGGTTAAATTGATGCAATTAAGCTCCCAGAGAAGCTTAAATAAGTGAAAACTAGTGAAAAATACAGGTAGCAAAAACTTTGGTTAACTGAAATTTTGGATAAACGGGAGTTTACTGTTCTGTACAATAATCAAGACTAATAAGAAAGGATTCGGCTTATATACAATAATAAAGACTAATAGAGTATTGTATTGGGCTTTCGTTTGACACCCTGCTTGTACAGAATTATACAGAAGCAAGAGTACTGTACACTCACGGACAGAAGCGGCCCCCATTCCTTCCACCTCACTCTTGGTCTGCTTCTCCCTCTCTGTCCTTCCACCTCACTCTTGTACACTATCTTAGTCATTCTCTTGCTTCCCATATGTTCCACATGGCCAAACCATCTCTACATGTTACTTTTCACACTTTCCAGAACATCCACACCACACCGCTCTCTTACTTCCTCATTCGTCTGTGTATCCCTTCACGTAACTCCACCTGCATTTCTCAAGTAACTCATTTCCACCCCTCTCACTCTTGAATTGTGCTTTTCCATTAACCTTTACTGTACTGGCGACATCTGCTTTATTTGATTTCAGCTACATTTAGACTATTTTATTAAGCTTTGGAAGGATATATGGTAGCTGAAAGGATGAATGGAGATAGTCTGTAGCCTTTTTTATAGGTAGACCGCCTTCCTAAGCTGAATAATATTGTCAAATAGTTGGCAAAACGTAATGAAAAGGACATCACCGGTACTGTATGGGTTGTTGTTGTTGTTGTTGTTCCCTAAGCTGCCTGGCCGAACAGCCCCGAGTCCCTGAGAAAGGCCATGGCCACGATCGGGCTTTCCCACAGAGCTCTCATTGAGTGTAGATTGTGTTGTTGGCGTAAGTGGTTGTGTGAAATGCAGTCTTCTGTATGGGTTAATCTCCATGCTTCACTCCCATACATCAGTGTCATAGTAGACCCATATATCCATTTCACCATCCTCATTTAATTTTGTTCCATCCTATTTATATCTTCCATTTTGACTGGTTAGGTTTTGCTAGCATTCACCATCACACTTCTAACAAAAGTACAGTACCGGTATACTGTAACTTCCTCCAGCCTTTTGCCTAGTAGGCTGCTGTTAAATACTTGTTTTTTATTGTTATTATTATTACTATATAACCTCCTTTTTAGTCGTTGGGAGAGCTCTTTCATGGTAAGTAATGGCAGCATCTCTCAGAACTTCTTCCATCCACTTCTGACTCACATAACTGAGCAGGCCTCAGCCCCACCAAATGTATGTGTATTTTTTGTAGGCCTATGTATTTACTCAGGCCCATTCCCCACTTTTCCCTTTTTATTTTATTTTATTTTTTTCTGGGGTGGCCGACTCAAGACAGCCCAAATAGCCCAAATAACAGAACTTAATGACACATTCCAGGTGTACATCCCCGAACTCTATGCTACCAGATGGACCCGGTACAGCCAAAACACCCTTACATATGGCACATTCAAAGATAACGGCCCACGACAAGGGCCTCTATGCCTCTTAAAAATACTTGGGAATTCCCTATGGGCAAATGTTTTGCAACTGCTCTGTATATTATTTACATGTTTTTTATTTATTTTTTCAGGTTGTGATCCTCGGGGATGGTGGTGTTGGAAAATCGTGTCTTATGAATCGCTTTGTAACGGATCGCTTTGATGAGCACTCCTTCCACACCATTGGAGTGGAGTTTCTCAATAAGGAGATAGAGCTAGGAGGAGAAACATATACTCTGCAGGTAAACATAGCAGTTTGAATAATGGCACTCCTCACTTAAGGGGGGTGACCTGCTTGTTTTTTATTTCTCTCCTTTTCTCTTTCTCTAGCTTGTATCCATTTGGCCCCATTCAGCCAACTATTTTAAGACTTTTATCCCCATCTAGGTGTTGATTTCCTCATAGCGAGCCAGTATTATATAACAAAATCCGGCTTCGCCGGGGACATTTTTCTATCGAAAAATTTACAAATTTAGCCTGCTGTCAAAAACATTTTAAAAATATGTTGGCTCGCTACCGCTCATCATTACAAAAATTGGCACCTGGATGGGGATAAACGTCTTAAAACAGTAGGATGAATGGGACCAAATGGATACAAGCCAGAGAAAGAGAGAAAAGGAGAGAAATAAAGCAGGTCACCCCCCTTAAAGGTTTCTCATTTTAAGGACTTTCATTATTATATCTTCCAAGACAACATCCTTCAAAGTACAATACAGTACCATCCTTCCAGATGTTGGGTATTGTGTTGGGTGAATAGCTGTAGTTTGATATGTTGGTGAATGCTTGAATGTTTTTTGTTTTTTGTTTTTTTCTAAAGCAGATTAAATTTTGAATTGTGGTAGCAGATGTCTAAGATACGTATGTTACGTATATTGTCTGAGCCACAGGCGGATGATTGTTTGAGGTTATTTATGATGTGCTTTGTCTGACTGTTGTTGTTGTCATTCCCTAGGCTGCCTGGCCGAATAGCCCAGAGTCCCTAAGGAAGGCCATGGCCATGATTGGGCTTTCCCACAGTGCTCTCAAGGAGTGTAGATTATGTTGTTGGTGTAAGTGATTGTGTAGAATGCAGTCTTCTATGATTTGTTTAATAGAATGGAGTGCTGTGTTGCATCCTGGGCAGGTGTCGACGACGGAGATATTCAGTCTTTTCTGATAGCTCAGAAGAGCTGGATGGTGCCCACATCTCGGCATGGCCATGTTGACTCTGTCCTCGCGAGGAAGGGAGGATTCAGAAATGTATTTCGGGAGGTCGTGCCTGCAGCTGCGTGTTGTCTATGAGTGATTGGATGGAATGGCGAGAGATATGAGTATGGATGTGCTTCTGGAAGCTGGTTTGAGATGGGCAGGGAGGGAGAGATAGCAGTATTTGTGTGTGATACTGTGTGCTGGGTGTTGTTGTCTGCCTGAAGGATGCATAGTCCGGGTCTGTGGGAAATTGTCGCTTTTGTTGGATGACTCGTCGGTTGTTTTGGTGGGGTTCAAGGTGGCTTACTCGTGAGAAATGATTAATGATAATGTTTGCTTGTTTGTTTAAGTTGTGTCTGGTAACTTTCAAGGTCCTCAAATTTGGTGAGCCCGGGTATCTTGCAGAGCTGCTCAGGCGTCCACTGGCACGCCATGGTATAGTCGTGCGCCATGACAATGACCCCCTGCGTCTTGACGAGCCATGGGCTTTCCGGCAGTCATCTTTCTTTGAGAGATCATTCTCTTACATGGCTTCAAGGTTATATAACAGACTGCCACTGACCATGAGACAACTAAGTTCTGTTGAGTGTTTCAAGAGACAACTTAAGACTTTTCTCTTTGTAACAAGCTACGATCTCGAGAGGGGTGTCATCATGGAGGGCTATAGGGTGTAAGCTATTTGCCGCTGCTGGTGGCTGGGTGATGCGCATAGGTTTTGTGTTGCATTGATTTAAGTTATTTGTGTTTTTTTTTTTTTCGAGCGCCAGTGAATTCTGCGGAAAAATTGGCGCTAGTGAGAAATAAGTAACATACTTATTATTATTATTATTATTATTATTAAAGGTATGATGTCTGTTGTTGTGATGGCAGTATGTTGTTGTTGTTGTGTTGCTGATATGCCATTTAGTGTTTTGTAGAATTTGCTGGTTTTTGTTTTGTGATTAAGTGTTTGGAGGTAACTATTCCAATTTAGTGTTTATTTTGGAGAAGGGAAGTGCGCCTGATGACTGGAAGACAGGCATAATAATCCCCTTGTATAAGGGTAAAGGGGAAAGAGGAGTGTGTGGTAACCACCGGGGGATATGTCTTCTAAGCGTATTAACCCCTCAGACCAGGGCGGGTAACCCCGAAAGGGGTTGAAATAGGGGAGCTATCCCCCCGCCAAAGGCGGCTTTCTAGGGCCTTTCCTAGCTGATACTGAGAGGATTGGGTTCTAGTCATATAGTGATGGGCTGGTCTATCAGCGTGAGAACTGAGTGATCTCTACCATACCCATAGCTTACTCTGACTGTTCCTTTTACTTATATCCTTTCTAGATCTCGAGTGGCGGCGTCTCTTCCGTGGATTGACCTCCCAATCTACCAAGACTGGAAGCCAAAGCGTCACATTTTTCCTTTGCCCCTCAACTTTCTCTTCATAATTGCTGAGGGGCACAGGGCCCTGGGTGGGGCTTTGGTTTCCCGGGCGTTTCTGCGCCCTCCTCAGCTCCCTGCCATGGAGTGGCTTCGGTCACCCAGGCTTTATTGTGGTAGGCGGGGAGGGTTCTGTGGGGGCGCTCGGTTATGGCCTTGGCCTTGCTTGGGGCCTTGGGGCTGTTCGGCCAGGCAGCTTGGGGAACAGCAACAACAACAACAACCCCTCAGACCCGGAAGGGCTCTGAGGCATCCATAAAAAAAAAAACCCGCGCAACCCGGTAGGGCTCTTAGGCTCCGGCAGCTTGAAAGCCTGTAAGCTTGGTGTGCGAGGCGTCCGTCCGACGCATGTAAACAACAGCCGGCTGGACCGACGCCGTGCATCTCCGACCACAAGAAGGAGAGGCGTCCTTGTTCGTGTGTGCCTGTATGTTATTGTTAAGTAGCGAAAAGTAGTGTAAAGTGGCTGATATTGCCACAAAGTTATTGCCACGGTAATTGTCATCACAACTGAACCAGTTGACTTAGAGAGCTCTACTCAACGCTATTCTACAGGTACGAAACACATCTATGCTTGAGGATGCGCGGGAATGCGGAAGCAGTCAAAATAACAAAGATACGGTAGCCTAGGCGTAGACGTTTTTCGGCCAAAACCCCCTGGTTTCGGGGAATATATATGGAATACATAGCCGGGGCTGGAGAGTTAAGGAAGATGTAAGTAGGATAGTGAGAGCGAGAACGGAGAAATGGGTAGGTGACGAGCAGGGCGGGTTTATGAATGGAAGAGGGTGTGTAGACCAGATTTTTGCCTTGAAATGTGTTGTGGAGAAACATCTGGAGAAAGGACAAAAGTTGTATGCTGCCTTTAGGGACGTTGTGGAGAAATATCTGGAGAAAGGACAAAAGTTGTATGCTGCCTTTACGGACTTGGAGAAGGCCTATGACAGAGTTGATAGAGAAGTTCTGTGGAAAGTACTGAGATTATACAGAGTAAATTAAAAGTTGCTGAAAGCAGTGAAGAGTATGTATGAGGGTGCAAAGGCGTCAGTACGTGTGGAGAATGAACAGAGCGAATTCTTTTATCTGAATGTTGAGTTAAAGCAAGGGTGTGTGATGTCCCCATGGTTTTTCAATATACAGTACATATGGATGGAGTCATGAAAGAAATACAAGGAAGAGCAGTGGATGTTGGTGTACCACTGATAAGGGAAGGAAACGAGTGGAAGTTGCCTGTACTGCTGTTTGCCGACAATACAGTTCTAATGAGCGATAGTGAATGGGCGTTGCAGGGTCTGGTAAATATGTTTGGAACAGTGTTTGAAAAACGGAATCTGAAGGAAAATGCAGGGAAGAGTAAGGTTATGGACTTTGAAAAGAGTGCAGCCACAGAGTGTGAGGTGAGGTTGAACGGTGAGGCTACCCCCTTGTAATCTCTTGGGGGAAGGTGTTGGGAATGGTCCCAGGGTAGACTGGAGCCAGAGTTCTGGGGGGTGGGTGATGCCCATCTGCCAGCCAACCTACCTAATATGACTAAAACTAAAACTAAAGAAAATAAACGTAAGTCCGATGATCCAAAACCGCACAGGATAAGGAGAAATGACCCCCACAATCTCGGACTTGCTAGTGTGAATGTTGGTAGTTTGAATCTGCGTGCAAATGAAGTGGCTGAGGTGTGTGAGAGGAGGCGAGTGGACGTCTGCTGTGTTCAGGAAACGCTCTGGAAAGGGCCTGGGGTACAGTGGATTGTCGGAAGAAAGAAAAGATATAGGATCTACTGGATGGGGGTGGAGACTGATAAAGTGAAAGGAGGAGTGGGTGTTCTGGTGGCTGAAGAGCTGGCGGAAAGTGTGCTTCAGATTACGAGAGTTAGTGAAAGGCTGATTGTTTTGAAGTTGAAAGTTGGTGAAAGAATTTGAATGTGATATCTGCATATGCCCCACAGGCTGGTCTACAGAAAGAGATAAAAGAGGACTTCTGGAATGACACCGTCAGTGTCATTTCAGGCCTTTCGGAGAATGAAATAACAATGGTGGTGGGGGGGGGGGAACCTGAATGGGCACGTGGGAGCATCTGCAGATGGATACGAGGGGGTACTTGGAGGAAATGGTTACGGAAGGAGGAATCTGGAAGGCGAATATATACTGGAGTCCTGCGTTGCACTAAAACATTGTTGTGTGTAACACGAAGTTCAAGAAAAGACAGAGCCATCTGATCACATATAACTCTGGGGTCTCCAGTAGCCAGATAGATTACTTCTTGGTTAACAGGAAAGAATGGAAACTGGTTCGGGATGTAAAGGTCATCCCGAGCGAAGAATGTATCCCCCAGCATAAGCTACTGTATTTGTGTGCGACATGAGCTTATACAGAGATCCTAAGCGCAAGAAGGTATGCATACCCAGAAGGAAAGTGGGGCTGCTGAAGAACAAAGAAGTTAGGGATAGGTTTCATAGTGAACTGGAGGAAATGAATAGAAATACGGAAGCTAGGCCTAACGATAAAATAGTCAATGGAACTTTCTTAAGCATAGCCTTCTCGCTGCCACTGAGAAAGTCTGTGGGAAAACAAAGGGTCACCCCAGGAATAAGACCTCCTGGTGGTGGAATGATGAGGTAGAACATGCTGTGAAAGAGAAAAGGAGATGCTTCAAAGCATGGAAGAAGGGAGGCAGCAAGGAGTAATACCAGGCAGCTAAACAAACTGCCAAAATAGTTATTTACAATGCTAAAAAAGGCATTAAGGACCTGGTTCTCAAACAAGTGTGTAACACTGACAATCCCAATGGGATCTTCAACCTAGCTAGGCGAGTTAAAAATGACAGTAGGGATATTATAGATGAACAGTGTGTTAGAAACAATAATGGGAAGATTGTGTATGCAGAAAATGAAATCAGAGAAGCATGGAAGGCACACTATGAACGATTGCTAAATGTAGAGTTTGAATGGGATAAGGAACAGCTTAGTATCGAAAAACCAATATCTGGACCCCCTCCCTTGATAGCACCAGCTGTAGTGAGCGACACAATCAATAAAATGAAGGACGGTAAAGCTCCAGGGTGCTCTGACATTGTCGCTGAGATGATAAAAGTCTCAGGGAAGACTGGTGTCAACTTAGTCACTGAGTTGATGAACACCATTATTAAAGATGAGAAAATCCCAGAGGATTGGCTCAAAAGTGTAATAGTAAACATATACAAAGGAAAAGGAGATGCGCTAGATAGAGGAAATTATAGGGGCCTGAAAATGCTTGACCAAATCATGAAGGTCTGTAAGAGAGTCTTTGAGGGTTTGATCAGGCAAAGCATCTCAATTGATGATATGCAGTTTGGTTTTATGCCAGGACGAGGTACAACCGATGCTATCTTCATAGTCAGGCAGATACATGAAAGATACTTACTAAAAGGCAGGGATCTTTACTTTGTGTTTGTAGACCTGGAGAAGGCCTTTGACAGGGTGCTTAGAGATGTTGTGCAGTGGGCTATGAGGAAACTTGGTGTGGAAGAGTGGCTGGTGCGTGTGATAATGAAGATGTATGAGGATTCGCGAAGTGCAGTGAGGGTGAAGGGTGTACTAGGTGATGAGTTCGCAGTCTGTGTTAGAGTCCATCAGGGTTCAGTGTTAAGCCCCCTCCTCTTTATTATGGTCCTGGAGGCACTGTCTAGAGTTTTTAGAGGCGGACTCCCGTTGGAACTGTTTTATGCAGACGATTTAGTCCTTAATAGCTGACAGTATGCAAGATGCTGAGGCCAAATTCAGAGAATGGAGAGAGGGCATGGCGAGCAAGGGTTTAAGAGTCAATATTAACAAAACCAAGGTTATGCATTGTAGATTGAGACGAGGCAATGTGGAAAAGAGGGGTGCATGTGCAGTGTGTGGGAAGGGTGTGGGCATTAACGCGATTCAATGTAGCATCTGTCGACGCTGGGTGCACCATGGGAGTAAGCGCTGTAGTAGAATAAAGGGACCCCCTGCCGAAGGATAAGTCAGAAATAGAGAAATTTGAGTGCGTAGTGTGCAAAGGCGAGCTTGTGTTAAGTGATGATCCTGTGGCTGTGAATTTTGGAAATGAGTCATTGGAGCTGGTGGACAAATTTTGTTACCTAGGAGATACCATCTCTGCCGGTGGTGGGGCCGAGGCTGCCACTGTCGCCAGAATTAGATGTGGCTGGGGGAAGTTCAGAGAACTGTTGCCAATCCTGACCATGAAAAGAATGCCTCTCCCCCTGAAGGGAAAGGTGTATGCCTCTTGTGTTAGAAGTGCTATAACGTATGCCTCAGAAACATGGGCCGTTAAAGTAGAGGATGTCAACAGAATGGAATGTAATGAGATGGATGTGTGGGGCCAGGTTACAGGATAGAATAACAAATGATGAGCTGAGGAGACGTTTAGGTATAAAGAGTATTAGCGAGGTGATGCGTACAAGTAGACTGGGATGGTATGGACATGTGGAGAAAATGGATGAACAAAATTGGGTGAAAAAATGCAGGTCTGTGATTGTGGAGGGAGCTCCCCCAAGGGGTGGACCGAGGAAGACCTGGGATCGGACTATACTGTACGTGCCGATCTCAAATCCAAAAACTTGACAAGTGAAGTAGCCCTTAACAGGGTTGCCTGGAACGCCGCCATTAGGAAAAGAGACTGAAACTGCACGCATGTGTGGAGCATTCAGTCTTGAAATTTTATGTATGTATGTATGTATGGAGAATGTCAGCTCATTTAAGTATTTGGGCAGTGTGTTGAGTAAAGATGGGAGTATGGATGAAGAAGTGAGGGAGAGGGTGCAACAGGGGAAGAGGGTTGTAGGAATGCTGAAAGAAGTAACAAGAAATAGGGTGGTCAGTATGGAAGTAAAGAAGTCCTTGCATGACAATGTGGTAATCCCGACATTGACTTACGGGAGCGAAGCATGGACGTTGTTGGAGAGACTCAAACCAATCTTGAGAAGTGCGTGCAGAGTTACATAGAGGGATAGACACATGAATGAGGAAGTACAGTACGAGAGCGGTGTGGTGTGAATGTAGATGTGCTGGAAAGTGTGAAAAGGAACACCTTGAAATGGTTCGGCCATGTGGAACGTATGGTAAGCGAGAGCATGACTAAGAGAGTGTACGAGAGTGAGGTTGAAGGACAGAGAGGGAGAGGTAGACCGAGAAAGAGGTGGAAGGATGGAGTTAGGTATATGTGTGAAAGCGGTGCTTGATGGGAGGAGGGACATCAACTGACTGGGGACAGAGGTGCATGCAGGCGTTTCATTCGTGGCCACCCCTTTGGGGATTACGGCGTCCGGCAATAGATAGATAGATTGTTCTATCTATCTATCTATCTATCTATTGCCTGACGCCGCGATCCCCGAAGGGATGGCCACGAACGAACCGCCCCCATGCACCTCTGTCCCCAGTCAGTCGACGCCCCTCCCCCCAACCAGCACCGCCTTCGTTCATGTACTTCCTCACTCCATCCTTCCACCTCTCATTCGGTCTACCTCTCCCTCTCTGTCCCTCCACCTCGCTCTCGTACACCCTCTTAGTCATTCTCTCGCTTTCCATATGTTCCATATGGCCGAACCATCTCAAGTTGTTCCTTTTCACACTTTCCAGCACATCTACCTCCACACCACACCTCCTTCTTACTTCCTCATTAGTCTGTCTATCCCTCCATGTAACTCTGCACGCACTCCTTAAGTAATTCATTTCCACTGCTCTCACTCTTGGTCTGAGTCTCTCAACCAACGTCCATGCTTCGCTTCCGTAAGTCAGTGTCGGGATTACCACACTGTCATGCAAGGACTTCTTCACTTCCATACTGACCACCCTATTTCTTGTTACTGCTTTTAGCGTTCCTACAACCCTCTTCCCCGTTGTACCCTCTCCCGCACTTCTTCATCCATACTCCATCTTTACTCAACACACTGCCCAGATACTTAAAAGAGTTGACGATCTCCATAGCCTGACCGTTCAGCTTCACCTCACACTCTGTGACTTCACCCCTTTCGAAGACCATAACCTTGCTCTTCCCCGCATTTACCTTCAAATTCCGTTTTTCGCACACTGTTCCAAACTCATTTATCAGACCCTGCAACTCCCATTCATTATCACTCATCAGAACTGTATCATCCGCAAACAGCAGTATAGGTAGCTTCCACTCAATTCCCTCCCTTTTCAGCAATACACCAACATCACTGCTCTTGATAGTATTTCTTTCATGACTCCATCCATATATACAGTAAACAACCACGGGGACATCACACACCCCTGTTTCAAACCAACATTCAGGTCAAAGAACTCGCTCTGCTCACTCTCCACACGTACTGCCGCCTTTGCACCCTCATACATGCTCTTCACTGCTTTCAGCAACTTGCCCTCTACTCTGTATATTCTAAGTACTTTCCACAAACCTTCTCTATCCACTCTGTCATAGGCCTTCTCCAAGTCCATAAAGGCAACATACACCTTTTGTTTCTTCTCCAGATATTTCTCCACAACATAATTCAGGGTAAAAATCTGATCTACACATAGATTGTTCTAGTATTTTTTTGTTATTTTGAGTGTTTAGTGCATGATGTACAGTGTCATGTTGGGGAATGTTTTATTATGTCGCGTTGTATGATACAGCCTTTAATTTGTGGAGTAAAGATGGGGTTGTGTTGCTTTCTGTTACCTCTAGGGATGTGTTTTTTGTCTGCATTTAGATTAATTATAATGAAGGTTTGTACGGCATTGTTGATGATTGTGATAAGTGTACTGTTTAGAGTTTCGAGGAGTTGTTCTGTCTCAGTTGTGAAAGCTTCACAATTGGCTCCTAAATAATTTGTGTATGTGTGTCTGTGGCCAGCTGGGGTGATTCTGGTTTTGGTGGTGATGATGATCGGGAGGTTGTCAGAACTTATGGTTTTGACCACCTTCCATGATGTGGGGGCGAGGTTGGGGGAGCAAAAGGCCGATGTCTGGTGATGAGGGGAAGTAGAGGGCTTGGTGGGGAATATGGGTACACGTATGCTGATGGATGTTAGTTACCTGTTTTCTTGTTTATCACCAGCCCTCTGTCTCTGTCGGGATTGTTGACATGCCATGCCGACGACTTGGCGTTGAAGTCACCACCAGGATGATGTTGGGGATGTTTGTGAAGTACTGTATTTGTGGTGTGTAGGGGTTGGGTACTGTGGGGGACATTTGGGGAGGGATGTATGTATTTATGATTTATTATGTGTGATTTGTTGCCAGTGCGTATTTTAATTGATTGTATTTCTGTAGACGTAAAACTGTTAAGTTAATGACTCTCTCTAGATTCCAAACAAAATATTAAAGTTTTTGACAAATAATGGATTTTAACTGAACAATTAATTCTCTCCATGCAGATATGGGATACAGCCGGCCAAGAAAGGTTTAAAAGTTTACGTACACCATTTTACCGTGGGTCAGACATGTGCCTGCTGACGTTTGCTATGGACGACCCCCCAAGTTTCAAGAACCTAGAGACGTGGCGGAAGGAGTTTGTGTACTATGCTGATGTTAAAGCTGACTTCCCATTCCTTGTAGTAGGAAACAAGGTAAAGTACATTGTTACAACTCTAGTTTTGTTCTACCTGGATGTGTGTGAATCTGTGTTTTGTGTTTGTGAGTTCAGGGATCAAGAAACTGTCAAGTTTGCTGGTGCTAGGTATAATGTACAACAGAGATCCTATAGTAACAGAGACCGGCCAACCTCAGCCATCTTGCTGCTTCTGGTGGTTGTTGTTGTTGTTCCCTAAGCTGCCTGGCCGAACAGCCCCGAGTCCCTGAGGAAGGCCATGGCCATGATCGGGCTTTCCCACAGAGCTCTCATTGAGTGTAGATTGTGTTGTTGGCGTAAGTGGTTGTGTGAAATGCAGTCTTCTATGATGTGTTTAATGGTATGGGGTGCTGTGTTACATCCCGGGCAGGCGTCGACAACGGAGTCATCCAGTCTCTTCTGATAGCTCAGGAGAGCTGGATGGTGTCCGCATCTCAGCCTGGCCAGGTGGACTCTGTCCTCGCGAGGAAGGGAGGATTCGGAAGGATGGATTTCGGGAGGTCGTGCATGCAGCTGCGTGTTGTCTGTGAGTGAGTGGATGGATCGGTGAGAGATATGAGTATGGATGTGCTTCTGGAAGTTGGTTCGGGGTGGGCAGGGAGGGAGAGAGGACAATAATTGTGTGTGATACCGTGTGCTGGGTGTGTTTTGATATTTCTTGGTGTCTGTGGGTGTGTTGCCATGTAGTTTAGTGGGTGGTCTTGGTTCGTGGAGACTGCTGCCAGGAATTGAGAGCCTCTCATGTCCAGATGGTCTTTGACTTTGAGGATTTTGGTTTCTTGATGTAGGTGATCTGTGGGTGCAGTAGCTGTGCAGCCTGTAATGATCTTCAGGGCTTTGTTTTGAATAGTCTGTAAGGTCTTATGATGTGTTTCAGCTAGGTTAGAAGCCCAGGCTGGGCTTGTGTATTCCATCACTGATCTTATGTATTGTTTATATACTGTGGTGGTAGTTTCTTTGTTGTGTCCAAATTTTGTGTGAGCAAGTGACCTGAGGGCGTTAAGTCTGGGTGTCAGTTTCATTTTAATGTTTGTGGTGTGCTGTTTGAATGTCATATGAGTATCATATGTTACTCCTAGGATTTTGTGTGTGTGTGTGTATGTTAGGGGTGTGTTGTTTATGGTGAGTTGAGGGATGTATTCGTGTTCTCCTGTCCAACTTGTGAGCAGGGTTGCGGTGGATTTGGCTGGGGCTAGATTAAGTCTGTTTGTAGTGCACCAGCCATGTAGTGTGTTGAGATAGGGTTGAAGGAGATCTGTTGCTCTTTTTGGGTCATGGTGTGTGCATGTGAGTGTTATGTCATCTGCATAGGAGGCTAAGTTTATTAGGGGCGTATTGGGTGTAGTTATATCGTGCATATACAGATTGAAGAGTGCGGGCGATAGGACAGATCCTTGTGGGACTCCGTTTGGAAAGTTTCTGATTTTAGATGACTGACCGGCAAAAGATACGTGTGCACATCTGCCTGCTAGGAAGTTGGCCTGCCATCTTTTTGTGTTGTTGTGCATGTTTGTGTTGTAGATTTTGTTTGTTAGGTTGTGGCGGGGGATGGCATCGAAGGCTTTACTAATGTCGAGTGTGGCTAATAGTGATCTATGTGGTGGTCTAGCTGAGTTGATGCCGTCGAAAGCTCTTTGTGTAAGGTCTGTGAGAAGAGTGTTTGTGGAGTGCAGTGGCCTAAAGCCATGTTGTGTTGGAGCTAGGGGTAGGTCAGGTGTAATTAGTTGTAATACTAGGCGTTCCATGACTTTGGAGGGGGAGCAAAGGAGTGTGATGGGGCTTCTGGTGGTATTTTGCTCTTGTTAAGGCGGTGTCACACGAGCTATTTTTCCGTAAATTTTTACGGGCAATTGTAGTCTGACAGCTTCAAAATACAAGTTCCTGGAGAATTTACTGTGTCTGTTGTTCCCCAAGCTGCCTGGCCGAACAGCCCCAAGTCCCCGAGCAAGGCCAAGGCCATAACCGAGCGCCCCCACAGAACCCTCCCTGCCGACCACAATAAAGCCTGGGTGACCGAAGCCACTCCATGGCGGGGAGCTGAGGAGGGTGCGGAAACGCCCGGGAAACCAAATCCCCACCCAGGGCCCTGTGCCCCTCAGAAATTATTAAGAAAGTTGCAAGGAAAAAATGTGAAGCTTTGGCTTCCAATCTTGGTAGATTGGGAGATCAATCCACGGAAGAGACGCCGTCACTTGAGATCTAGAAAATATATAAGTAAAAGGAACAGTCAGAGTAAGCTATGGGTATGGCAGAGATCAGTCTCACTCTGATAGACCAGCCCATCACCACATGACTAGAACCCAATCCTCTCAGCATTAGCTAGGAAAGGCCCTAGAAAGCCGCCTTTGGCGGGGGGATAGCTCCCCTATTTCAACCCCTTTACTGTGTCTAATGTAATATACCTTCGACATAGTTTTCTATTCCAATGCAAAAAAGTCACACAATATTATGATAAAAAACTTGCCCTTGGAAAATTGCCGGAAAAAGCGCTCGTGTGACATAGCCTCACTCAAATAATCTTCAGGCCCATAATAAATATTCAAGAGTTCTGGTAGAGGACATATTGTTCAGGGTGCCAAACGGAGCCAAGTCCATTATTTTTAGTCTTTATTGTTGTATACAGTCAGGACCCCCAATACACGATTCCACAATTCGCGAAAACCCTAATACACGAGTTACCCCTCGAAAATAACATTAATTAATTAAGCATTAATTACGCGCGGTGGTACCACAATACACGAATCGAGAGCTAAGAAGGGGCCAAATCCGCTATTCCCGCTTGATACGCGAGCACGTCTACGTTTCGCGAGGCCCAGGAGTAGCTCTGAAAAAAGAAGAAGACGGGCATACGCCTGCCTTCCCCCCCGCTTACCCTCCCTCCCTCCCTCCCACAGTCCCGCTCAAGCGCTCATAGCCGTGCGGAGTGACCAAACGTTTGTAGTGCCTGCCACTTTTTTCGCCATGCACGCCAATATAAGAAGATAACACAAAATGAAGGTGGAATTGTTTCGCAAGAAAAGAGGAGAAGGAAACTGTGCAATAGGCTTGTCAGAGTAAACTGTTCGTACGATTTGGTTAGGGAGGGAGAAGTTGGAGAAAATCGTGAAGTCCTATGGTCCTAGTCCTAGCCTATCTACTAATTTTAAGGTAAGGTTTCATTTTTATTCATTGTTTCTTCTATATAGATATAGACTGTACTGTAGAGCCAAAAATGTCGAAAATAGGGCCAAAAATTTCGAAAATAGGCCATAATTGAGAGATGTCACCCAATCTAATTATTCCCATTTAAAGTTAGTTCCACAATACCCGAATTCACAATACGCGATGCCTCCTGTCACCCATTGAATCGCGATTTGGGGGTCCTGACTGTACTTAACTCCTCAGACCCGGAAGGGCTCTGAGGCACCCATAAAACACACCCCGAGCTACCCGGTAGGGCTCTGAGGTACCCATGAGCTGAAAGCCTGTAAGCTTGGTGTGCGAGGCGTCCGTCCGACGCATGTAAACAACAGCCGGCTGGACCGCCGCGCATCTCCGACCACAAGAAGGAGTGCGTCGCTTGTTCGTGTGTGCCTGTACATGTATTGTTAGTATCGAAAAGTAGTGTTAAAGTGGCTGTTTTTGCCATAAAGTTATCTCCAATGAAATCATCATCACAACTGAACCAGTTGACTTAGAGAGCTCTACTTAACGCCATTCTACAGGTACGAAACACATCTATGCTTGGGGATGCGCGGGAATGCAAAATAAGCAAAATAACAAAGATGCGGTAGCCTAGGCGTAGACGTGTTTCGGCCAAAACCCCCGGATTTCGGGGAATATATATGGAATACATAGCCGGGGCTGGAGGGTTAAGGGAGCCCACCTCACTTTTTTGCTCTTTCTCCCCTTTTCTCTCTTTCTCTGATTTGTATCCATTCGGCCCCATTCAGCCTACTATTTAAGACGTTTACCCCCATCCAGGTATCAATATTTTCCTGGCGAGCGGTAGTGAGCCAGCATATTACAGGTTTGATTCCCGGAGGGAAGAAAGAAAACCTAATATTTAGTAGGGGCCCCGTAATCATTGACGATATGCCTATTAACCCCTTATTGGCGGCGCTCGACTTAAGTTGTGCACCAATTTGCAGCAAGTTAGGAGCATTATTAAGGCTTTTAAAGGGTTAAAATCGAGTGCAAATGGCCGGAAGCGCAGCGGGCCAGACAGCCGACTCCCAGGGCTTACCGCCGCCCATTAACTCATGTTCCCTGTGTTCTCGAGAGGCCGGCAGTGTAGCCAGTAGTGAGCATAGCTGGGAAAAATATACCGCTATACGCTAAACTCCCATGTTCGTGGCACCACTGCAAGAGAACCACGAGTGCTACGTAGCTCGTTCTGGTCTCATTTGAAGATTTTAGCGCCTAGTTTTTTGCTGAACATTTCTTTTCATGCAGAATGATTGATCATTCAGGAGGGCCTGAATATGCCCAAATGAGCCCAAAACACCCCGCTAGACAAGGGTTAATATAATAGCCTCCATTCAAGCGCCCGCGGTAGCCAGTTTGAATCTACCACCGCGGGGAAGAACGGAGTATCCGTCATAAGGGTAACGCTTATTATCTTATGGAATCGTCTTATGATTTGGTACCCGCTACAAAAAAACTTTTGTATAATAATTGTTATACAGTAAACCCTCGCTATCTCGGACTAATTGGGGGGAGACCCAGTCCGAGATGACCGAAAATCCGAGATGTCCGGGGTCCGGCTTGTGTCCGACCTAACAGAGGATAAAATCCGACCTAACCAATGTCCGTCCGAGACAACAATGAAATCGGAGACTACGGAAAATATCCGACCTCAAGAGAGAAGTCCGCGTCAACCTAGAAAACGAAGACAACCCTATTCGAACCCTATAATCTGTAATAGAAAACACAGTACATGTATTTTAGTTTTACAATATGTATTGTACAGTAGGCTATATTACACTTACCCCTTCATAGCTCTTGTCTGTAGTCTTGATGTCCTACCTCCCCCCCTCCCCAACACTGCATTAATTACTGCAGCTTCCCCTTTTCACCCCCCACCTCCATCTCACTGTCCTTCTCCACTTCACTGTCCTTCTCCACCCCACTGCCCTTCTCCACCTCACTGTCCTTCTCCACCCCACTGTCCTTCTCCACCCCACTGTCCTTCTCCACCCCACTGTCCTTCTCCACCTCACTGTCCTCATCCCCACTGTCCTTCTCCACCCAACTGTCTTTCTCCACCTCACTGTCCTTCTCCACCTCACTGTTCTTCTCCATCTCACGGTTCTTCTCCACCTCACTGTCCTTGACCACCTCACTCCCCTTCTCACTGTCCTTCTTCACCTCACTGTTCTTCTCCACCTCAATGTCCATCGCACTGTTCTTCTCCACCTCACTGTTCTTCACACACCCACTCTTAGGACCATATCCCTTGCCTGGCATGGAACCCTTACCTTTACCCTTACCCACACTGTCCTTCTCCACCTCACAAACAATGTCAGGTTCAGGTATATCCATGGGCACAGGCGTGCTACTCATTAATTCATCCAAATCCATGTCTAAGTCTGAGAGTGGCACAGTGTCTACAGTGCTCCACGAGGTGCTAGCAACTGAGGAAACACTTGGGAGGGAGGTGGTGCTAGCAAGCGACACCCCACTGGTAGCAGACGAAGTACGAGCTCTGGGAGGAGCAGAGGGTACAAAAAAGGAGCTGATTTTCTGTTGTTTTTTCCGATCAAGGTGTGCCCTCTGAATATGGAATCGACCATTATGCAGTGGTTCATATAGGGACTGCAACTTTGGGTCATCTACTTGAGTCAGATACTGAAGAATGGTGTCAAAGGAGTCTAGGGCATGCGAGACTGATATCTTGGGCCCCCCCCTCTGTCTCTTCGTCCGACTCATCCTGGGTCTCTTCCTGGGCTACCCCCAACACCTCGGCTGCAATTTGTTCGTCAGCCTTATGCTCGTGTCCAGGTAGGTCTCTGTCCTCTTGCAGCCAGTCGTCAACTTCTTCTTCGGGGAGGTCACCCTGGTTACCTTGGTTCAAGAGGTTCCTGAAGTCAGCTGCCCCAAACCCTTCAAAACCCGGATCTTGCACCTTCGTATATTTAAGACCTTGGTCCAACCATTCCTCAGTGTGTTGAAAGAAACTTCTCGCCATGCCTCTGCCCAATTGTAGATGCAGTCTTTCAGGGTATACTGCTTCAGTTTTTGCTAGAGATTTCTTGCCGCGTGTATCCACATAACTTTCGTCGTCCATTCCATCTTCTATGATGACAAGGCATTACTCCAGGAACTTCCTCTTGTAACGCCTTTTGCAAGCTTCAATTATTCCTTGGTCCATAGGCTGAATAACACTTGTGGTATTAGGAGGCAGGAACATGGTCTTAATTTTGCCGTTTGCACTCTCCAGTTTCGTGGTACAAGGGTGGGCAGGTGCGGTGTCGAGCAACAAGATGGCAACCGCTTCGTCATAGGGTACACCATACACTCGATTCTGGAACG
>CM064504.1:71214437-71318921 GCA_032716605.1 Paralithodes platypus | reverse complement strand
GCCGAACAGCCCCAAGTCCCCGAGCAAGGCCAAGGCCATCCCGAGCGCCCCCACAGAACCTCCCTGCCGACCACAATAAAGCCTGGTGACCGAAGCCACTCCATGGCGGGGAGCTGAGGAGGGTGCGGAAACGCCCGGGAAACCAAATCCCCACCCAGGGCCCTGTGCCCCTCAGAAATTATTAAGAGAAAGTTGAGGGGCAAAGGAAAAATGTGAAGCTTTGGCTTCCAATCTTGGTAGATTGGGAGATCAATCCACGGAAGAGACGCCGTCACTTGAGATCTAGAAAATATATAAGTAAAAGGAACAGTCAGAGTAAGCTATGGGTATGGCAGAGATCACTCAGTTCTCACTCTGATAGACCAGCCCATCACCACATGACTAGAACCCAATCCTCTCAGCATTAGCTAGGAAAGGCCCTAGAAAGCCGCCTTTGGCGGGGGGATAGCTCCCCTATTTCAACCCCTTTACTGTGTCTAATGTAATATACCTTCGACATAGTTTTCTATTCCAATGCGAAAAAGTCACACAATATTATGATAAAAAACTTGCCCTTGGAAAATTGCCGGAAAAAGCGCTCGTGTGACATAGCCTCACTCAAATAATCTTCAGGCCCATAATAAATATTCAAGAGTTCTGGTAGAGGACATGTGTTCAGGGTGCCAAACGGAGCCAAGTCCATTATTTTAGTCTTTTATTGTTGTATACAGTCAGGGACCCCCAATACACTATTCCACAATTCGCGAAACAAAACCCACGAGTTACCCCTCGAAAATAACATTAATTACTTAAGCATTAATTACGCGCGGTGGTTCCACAATAGACGAATGGAGAGCTAAGAAGGGGCCAAATCCGCTATTCCCGCTTGATACGCGAGCACGGCTACCTTTCGCGAGGCCCAGGAGTAGCTCTGAAAAAAGAAGAAGACGGGCATACGCCTGCCTTCCCTCCCGCTTACCCTCCCTCCCTCCCTCCCACCCTCCCACAGTCCCCCTCAAGCGCTCATAGCCGTGCGGAGTGACCAAACGGTTGTAGTGCCTGCCCCTTTTTTCGCCATGCCACGCCAATATAAGAAGATAACACACAAAATGAAGGTGGAATTGTTGTGTCGCAAGAAAAGAGGAGAAGGAAACTGTGCAATAGGCTTGTCATAGTAAACTGTTCGTACGATTTGGTTAGGGAGGGAGAAGTTGGAGAAAATCGTGAAGTCCTATGGTCCTAGTCCTAGCCTATCTACTACTAATTTTAAGGTAAGGTTTCATATTTTTATTCATTGTTCTTCTTATATATAAGATATAGACTGTACTGTAGAGCCAAAAATGTCGAAAATAGGGCCAAAAATTTCGAAAATAGGCCATAATTGAGAGATGTCACCCAATCTAATTATTCCCATTTAAAGTTAGTTCCACAATACCCGAATTCACAATACGCGATGCCTCCTGTCACCCCTATTCTCGCGAATTGGGGGTCCTGACTGTACTTAACTCCTCAGACCCGGAAGGGCTCTGAGGCACCCATAAAAAACACACCCCGAGCTACCCGGTAGGGCTCTGAGGTACCCATGAGCTGAAAGCCTGTAAGCTTGGTGTGCGAGGCGTCCGTCCGACGCATGTAAACAACAGCCGGCTGGACCGACGCCGCGCATCTCCGACCACAAGAAGGAGTGCGTCGCTTGTTCGTGTGTGCCTGTACAGTATGTTATTGTTAAGTATCGAAAAGTAGTGTAAAGTGGCTGTTTTTGCCATAAAGTTATCTCCAATGAAATCATCATCACAACTGAACCAGTTGACTTAGAGAGCTCTACTTAACGCCATTCTACAGGTACGAAACACATCTATGCTTGGGGATGCGCGGGAATGCAAAATAAGCAAAATAACAAAGATGCGGTAGCCTAGGCGTAGACGTGTTTCGGCCAAAACCCCCGGATTTCGGGGAATATATATGGAATACAGCCCGGGGCTGGAGGGTTAAGGGAGCCCACCTCACTTTTTTGCTCTTTCTCCCCTTTTCTCTCTTTCTCTGATTTGTATCCATTCGGCCCCATTCAGCCTACTATTTAAGACGTTTACCCCCATCCAGGTATCAATATTTTCCTGGCGAGCGGTAGTGAGCCAGCTATTATAGTTTTATTCCCGAGGAAGAAAGAAAACCTAATATTTAGTAGGGGCCCCGTAATCATTGACGATATGCCTATTAACCCCTTATTGGCGGCGCTCGACTTAAGTTGTGCACCAATTTGCAGCAAGTTAGGAGCATTATTAAGGCTTTTAAAGGGTTAAAATCGAGTGCAAATGGCCGGAAGCGCAGCGGGCCAGACAGCCGACTCCCAGGGCTTACCGCCGCCCATTAACTCATGTTCCCTGTGTTCTCGAGAGGCCGGCAGTGTAGCCAGTAGTGAGCATAGCTGGGAAAAATCCGCTATACGCTAAACTCCCATGTTCGTGGCACCACTGCAAGAGAACCACGAGTGCTACGTAGCTCGTTCTGGTCTCATTTTGAAGCTTTTAGCGCCTAGTTTTTTGCTGACTACATTTCTTTTCATGCAGATACTTGATTGATCATTCAGGAGGGCCTGAATATGCCCAAATGAGCCCAAAACACCCCGCTAGACAAGGGTTAATATAATAGCCTCCATTCAAGCGCCCGCGGTAGCCAGTTTGAATCTACCACCGCGGGGAAGAACGGAGTATCCGTCATAAGGGTAACGCTTATTCTCTTATGGAATCGTCTTATGATTTGGTACCCGCTACAAAAAAACTTTTGTATAATAATTGTTATACAGTAAACCCTCGCTATCTCGGACTAATTGGGGGGAGACCCAGTCCGAGATGACCGAAAATCCGAGATGTCCGGGGTCCGGCTTGTGTCCGACCTAACAGAGGATAAAATCCGACCTAACCAATGTCCGTCCGAGACAACAATGAAATCGGAGACTACGGAATATATCCGACCTCAATAGAGCAGTCCGCGTCAACCTAGAAAACGAAGACAACCCTATTATGCGAACCCTATAATCTGTAATAGAAACACAGTACATGTATTTTAGTTTTACAATATGTATTGTACAGTAGGCTATATTACACTTACCCCTTCATAGCTCTTGTCTGTAGTCTTGATGTCCTCCCTCCCCCCTCCCCAACACTGCATTAATTACTGCAGCTTCCCCTTTTCACCCCCCACCTCCATCTCACTGTCCTTCTCCACTTCACTGTCCTTCTCCACCCCACTGCCCTTCTCCACCTCACTGTCCTTCTCCACCCCACTGTCCTTCTCCACCCCACTGTCCTTCTCCACCTCACTGTCCTTCTCCACCTCACTGTCCTCATCCCCACTGTCCTTCTCCACCCAACTGTCTTTCTCCACCTCACTGTCCTTCTCCACCTCACTGTTCTTCTACATCTCACGGTTCTTCTCCACCTCACTGTCCTTGACCACCTCACTCCCCTTCTCACTGTCCTTCTTCACCTCACTGTTCTTCTCCACCTCAATGTCCATCGCACTGTTCTTCTCCACCTCACTGTTCTTCACACACCCACTCTTAGGACCATATCCCTTGCCTGGCATGGAACCCTTACCTTTACCCTTACCCACACTGTCCTTCTCCACCCTCACAAACATGTCAGGTTCAGGTATATCCATGGGCACAGGCGTGCTACTCATTAATTCATCCAAATCCATGTCTAAGTCTGAGAGTGGCAACAGTGTCTACAGTGCTCCACGAGGTGCTAGCAACTGAGGAAACACTTGGGAGGGAGGTGGTGCTAGCAAGCGACACCCCACTGGTAGCAGACGAAGTACGAGCTCTGGGAGGAGCAGAGGTAACAAAAAAGGAGCTGATTTTCTGTTGTTTTTTCCGATCAAGGTGTGCCCTCTGAATATGGAATCGACCATTATGCAGTGGTTCATATAGGGACTGCAACTTTGGGTCATCTACTTGAGTCAGATACTGAAGAATGGTGTCAAAGGAGTCTAGGGCATGCGAGACTGATATCTTGGGCCCCCCCCTCTGCCTCTTCGTCCGACTCATCCTGGGTCTCTTCCTGGGCTACCCCCAACACCTCGGCTGCAATTTGTTCGTCAGCCTTATGCTCGTGTCCAGGTAGGTCTCTGTCCTCTTGCAGCCAGTCGTCAACTTCTTCTTCGGGGAGGTCACCCTGGTTACCTTGGTTCAAGAGGTTCCTGAAGTCAGCTGCCCCAAACCCTTCAAACCCCGGATCTTGCACCTTCGGGATATTTAAGACCTTGGTCCAACCATTCCTCAGTGTGTTGAAAGAAACTTCTCGCCATGCCTCTGCCCAATTGTAGATGCAGTCTTTCAGGGTATACTGCTTCAGTTTTTGTAGAGATTTCTTGCCGCGTGTATCCACATAACTTCTTCGTCCATCCCATCTTCTATGATGACAAGGCATTACTCCAGGAACTTCCTCTTGTAACGCCTTTTGCAAGCTTCAATTATTCCTTGGTCCATAGGCTGAATAACACTTGTGGTATTAGGAGGCAGGAACATGGTCTTAATTTTGCCGTTTGCACTCTCCAGTTTCGTGGTACAAGGGTGGGCAGGTGCGTTGTCGAGCAACAAGATGGCAACCGCTTCGTCATAGGGTACACCATACACTCGATTCTGGAACGAGCGAACGTCGGGTACATATCTCTTGTGAAAGAAATCCTCGGTGATTACCTGGTTAAACCAAGCTTTCTTTGATCCATAATAGTCGACTGGGAGTTTCTTACAGTTTCTTACAGTAGATCCTCTGGAAAAAGGCAAACTATGCCTGTGTATCCAGCTCAGTACCAGTACTTGCACTGCTGCGGTCGTTCACGGTGTTGGCGGCGGCGGTAGCAGACGCAACATTTTTACTATTCTGTACTTTTTGTTTTATAATCAAACTTCAAATCTTGTCTTCCCCATGCTTTATCAAGATTACTTTCAAACTCCCTTATTGATTCGGAATCGACTACATACTGGGGCAGTGCGTTCCACTCATTTACCACTCTATCACAAAATGAGTTCTTCGCCTCCTCAAGCCTATTTCTTTCTTTGTAAATTTTCTTAGAGTGTCCTCTCGTTCTTGTTCCCTCCCGCATCAAGAAGATACCTTCACACACATCCTCATCGTACTTTCCTGACACTATCTTAAAAGTCTCTATCATATCCCCTCTCTTTCTCCTATATGCCAGTGTCGGAAGTCCCAGTGTCCTCAACCTCTGCTCATAGCCCGCGTTCTTCAACGTTGGTACCAGCTTGCTAGCTCTTCTCTGCACTTTCTCCACTGCTTCTATACCCTTTACCATATATGGAGCCCACACCTGGTTTGCATATTCCAGGTGTGGCCTAACCAGCGCTGTATATAGATTCCTGAAGATTTCTTCGTCAAGTGACACAAATGTCCTCCTTATCAGCCCTACAATTCTATTGGCTTTGTTTATCTTTTCCGCTAAATGTTCTGAGAAATTTACCTTATTATCTATCACTACTCCTATATCCTTTTCTGCACTCACTTCCTCCATCGCTTCATACATACTGTATCCTACCTTGTCTATCTTGCTGGTCCCAATCCGCATGTACTTGCATTTTTTTGGATGAAAAGGCATTAACCAATGCTCAGACCATCCCTTCAGCCCTCCACATCTCCTTGAAGCAAACCCATATCTTCCTTACTCCCCACTCTTCTATACAGTTTAGTGTCATCCGCATACAGGTATACCTCACTTCCATTAGTTATAACTTCAGGCAAGTCGTTGATAAATATAACGAACAGCAGTGGTCCCAACACAGATCCCTGAGGTACCCCACTTGTAATTTCCCTCCACCCCGAGCCTATTCCATTCACCACTACCCTCTGTCTCCGATCTTTCAGGAAGCCTTCTATCCAGTTCACACATTTCTCCCCTATATTATAGCTTCTAACTTTCTCTATTAACCTTTTTCTGTGGGACCTTATCGAAGGCCTTCATAAAATCGCAATATACCACGTCTATTACATCACCATCTTCTAGAATTTGCATCCAATCATCTACCACCTTAATTAGCTGTAGTACCGTCGACCTCCCCGGCAAGAATCCGAACTGTCTCCCACTGAAAAGTTGTTTGACTTCATATGATCCATTATTCCTTCTCTAATTACCGTTTCCATTAGTTTACACACAACACTTGTCAAACTGACTGGTCTATAATTCCTTGGGTCATTTCTCTTTCCCTTCTTAAATATACTGTTATGTTAGCCACTCTCCAGTCCATCGGTATTTGTCCTGTATTAAACGATACCTCAAATAACATTTTCAATGGCTCTACTAACATCTCCCCTCCTTCCTTTATGATTCTTGGGTGTATCCCATCCGGTCCCGGTGACTTACTTCTGTTCATTTTTTCTATAGCCCTTCTTATTCTAGCATGGGAAAACTCTACTAGTTCTAGTGCCGGTGCCTGTTTGATGGGAATAGTAGTCACTGCCTCCTCCGAGCTCCACTGTTAGTACCCCCCCAAAGTATTTCCCCAGCACCTCTGCTTTCTCCTTATCAGTCTCCGCTCTACTCCCATCATTCAACCCCCCCACCAGCTCTGGGATCCCTACTCTTCTTGTTAACTTTTCCTGAATGTACTTCCAGAATATTTTTGGATTATCCTTCACATTTCTAGCTATCTCTCTCTCCCTCTCTCCTTCACCCCCCTCCTTGTTTCCCACCTTATTTTATTGTTTATTTGTCTGCATTCCAGATCCACTTCCATAGCCTCTATACTAGACCCCCTGTTCGTTTTTAACAATTGTAATCTTTCCACAATCGTTTCTTTCTTCTAATCAATATCCAAAGCTTTCTTTTCATTGGCAATTCTGGGTTAGTTCTTTTCCTCAATTTTGTTTTATCCTTATATTCCCTTACTGGTACACTTTTGGATACAGCATTCTCCAGTTTGACTCTAATTTTCCTCCACATTCCTTCAGCGTCTTCACCGTTCAAATATTCCCCCCAGTCAATGTCCAAACACCGTCTCAGCAGCTCATAATCTGCTCTATCATACATGTATATTTTTCTATTGCTTTTATTATCCCTCTCCAATTTAATGTTACAACTAAAGCTTATACAGGCATGGTCACTACGACCTATAGGGCTATCCACATTAACATGTTCCACTATATCCTCTTCATTGCTAAAAATCAAATCAAGTACACTCCCCTGCGTCCCATCTCTATATCTTGTCATCTCTACAATATGTTGCGTTAAAAAACAATCTTGGTATATTGCTTGGTAATGATGAGGTCCTTAATTACTCTCGGCTTCTGAGATTTGCCGACGATTGTAGGGGTCACACGGTGGCTTGCGTCAGCATTAGCACAACAAAGCACTGAAATGCGCTCCTTCACAGTTTTGTGGCCAGGTGTGGACGTGATTTCTCGGTGGGCCTGTGTGTTGGAAGGTAGAGAACGCCAATATAAGCCAGTCTCGTCACCGTTATAGAGTTGCCAATGTTGAAGGTGTTCCTCGGTTATAAGGGCGTGGAAGCGATCAGTGAAGGGTTCTATGGCCGAAGTATCGGCGCTTAAAATTTCACCACAAATACTCCTGTTTGTGAGGCCATGGCGGTTTCGGAACCTCCACAACCACCCCTCGCTAGCCTTGAAGTCTGGGTGATGAAGATGCTGTCCGAAGCGTTCTGCTGCATGTTGTATCTCGATGCCTCTCACTGGTACGCCCTCAGCACGAAGTTGTTGGTACCACTTCAGCACTGCGTCGTCGATGTCTTGATAGGCTAGCTTGGCCTTGCGAAAGATCTTGGCGGTAGAAGGACCATGAAGCACAGCTGTATTTTACCTAATTGTATTTACCTAATTGTAGTTTACAGGAGTTGAGCTAAGCTCGTGTTGTCCCGTCTCTCAGTCTACTTTTTATCCAATTTTTTCTTGAAAATATGGATGTTCCTTGCCCCTACCACCTCCTACTCCAGCCCATTCCATTTGTCAATACATCTATAGGGGAAGCTAAACTTCCTGATATCGTTCTTGCAGGTAGGTCTTTTTACTTTGTAGCTGTGGCCTCTAGTTGTTGTTGTTCCCTAAGCTGCCTGGCCGAACAGCCCCGAGTCCCTGAGAAAGGCCATGGCCACGATCGGGCTTTCCTACAGAGCTCTCATTGAGTGTAGATTGTGTTGTTGGCGTAAGTGGTTGTGTGAAATGCAGTCTTCTATGATGTGTTTAATGGTATGGGGTGCTGTGTTACATCCCGGGCAGGCGTCGACAACGGAGTCATCCAGTCTCTTCTGATAGCTCAGGAGAGCTGGATGGTGTCCGCATCTCAGCCTGGCCAGGTGGACTCTGTCCTCGCGAGGAAGGGAGGATTCGGAAGGATGGATTTCGGGAGGTCGTGCATGCAGCTGTGTGTTGTCTGTGAGTGAGTGGATGGATCGGTGAGAGATATGAGTATGGATGTGCTTCTGGAAGTTGGTTCGGGGTGGGCAGGGAGGGAGAGAGGACAATAATTGTGTGTGATACCGTATGCTGGGTGTTGTTTTGATATTTCTTGGTGTCTGTGGGTGTGTTGCCATGTAGTTTAGTGGGTGGTCTTGGTTCGTGGAGGCTGCTGCCAGGAATTGAGTGCCTCTCATGTCCAGATGGTCTTTGACTTTGAGGATTTTGGTTTCTTGATGTAGGCCTCTAGTTATTCCTGTATCCATAATTAACATATCCTGTGCCATGATGCCAGACTTTTTCCTTGTCTCGGATGAAATCGTAGATTGTCGATCTACCTAAGCTATACTTCTCCTGAAGCTGGTTGGCTTTCATCCCACTGTCCAGATCCTTTAACATATGTAGCTTTGTTTCTAGTGATACAGAAGTCACCTTACGCTTAGTCTTATCCTTGGGAGGCATGGTGAACAAAATAATGGCGCGCGTCGATGTGTAACACAACAGAGCTTGGTGCGGACTGACGCTCCCAGCCTCCCACGCTCGGACCTCGGTCCCCGGATGTAAGATGGTGTCGGACCTCCCTTCTGTTTCTCGGATATTCACCCTTATTGTCCGGTGACTTGAGGTGGCATCCGACACGTCATCCTTTGTCGGACACCGTTACGACACATTTCGGAAATATTCGAGATATCAGAGGACGGTTATGACGGACATTTTCCGAATACTTATATAAAGTCCGACAACGTCAGAGACGGTCGGAACGATGCCGGAAATGTCCGAAATACGGAAGTGAATGTCCGAGAGGCCGTAGCCAGTCCGAGTAGTGCGGATTTCCGACTTCTAGAGGTCCGAGATAGCGAGGGTTTACTGTACTATAGCTTTCCATCTCGTGGATTTCTTGTACAGACTTCCTTGACCCTGCTCCCCAAGCCGCCATGCTTTCTTCACTGACATACTGTATTAAGATTAACCTCAAGACATTAAGCGAATGGGAAGGGGATGGATGGGAGGGCCCTACATCGTCAATGATTACGGGGCCCCTACTAAATATTAGGTTTTCTTTCTTCCCTCCGGGAATCAAACCTATAATTTATTAGTGGCCCCTCCATCATTGACGATATGCCTGATATCTTAAGACTGGAGGGGGACATTCGTGATAATATCAAACCACTAACAAACTACGTAGGTAGAGACAAAGAATCCGTATAACAATTTCTCAGGTTTTATTGCATGCATACAATAACTACAAAAAAAGAAAAGAAAGCAGTGCGTTACTTCAAAGAATATCTGCTTATAGTTGGTCGGTTCTACCCTTGAGATCCGTCCTATGGTTGTCTGGAGACAAATAATCAACGACTTTTTAAAACATTTTATTACTTACATATGATGATTAAAAAGAAAAGAAAGCAGTGAGGTGCTTTGTGGCAGATCTGCTTATAATTGACCGGGTCTGTTCTCTGAGACCCGTCCTATCGTTGCTTGGGGACTTACTTGTATTTCCCGAACAACGGCTTACCGGACTATAATTCTTTGGATTATATTTTGGCCTTAACGTAATTGTACACTTTTTGTAAGAGTTTGTACATTTAGTTAGTACTATACAGTTATAACTATGATAGATTAACTCTTAAAAAATTTTGAGCTCTTGAGCCAGCTCGCTTTGTTAAGTATCACAACTTTTTTGAGCTATTGAGCCAGCTCGTTTTGTCAAGTATTACAGCTCGTGATCTTATTACCATACCCGGCGGAGGGGCTCGGGGTTTTATGCTTTTCCACATTTCCCCCCCCCCCCCCCCCCCGCTCTTTTTTTCCATCTAAAATAAAATCAAATTTAATTAGTAATAGCATACTACTAGACCCGCCGCCATACCACTACACAGGTCAATTGTGGAATATCTTGGACCACCGACAGGGCTCGCGTCCAGAAAGTATGAAAGTGGGGCTTACAGGTTCGTGTTAGCTCTGCCGTCTATTGAAACAATTTGGAAAAAGTATTTGACGTTGTACTTTCTTAATTGGGGTTTCCACTGTCATGCCAGGGGCATTGCTTTTAAGAAACAATTTACTAAAAAGAAGTCAAAGTTTACTTCTATGACTCGAGCCCTGTTTGGTTGGTCCCTAGGAAGCCTGGTTGGTGAGGGTGTGTTGACCTCATAACGTAACTAATTTTAGGCATGTAGTGGGCATAAGAAGGTGATATGTGAAAGTTCACGTTGCGTACCGAGATTGCCAGTTCTACCAACCCTTACTACAACATTTAACAACAACAACAACATTCTTATTTGTAATCTCACAAAGAGAATCTGAGCGATTTGTAACTGGTCGGTCAGTTTCTCCTTACTGAGGTTAGGTTTTGTACCGCCTCGCCATCAGCTCAAGTACTGTCGTCCTGTCGCTTTAGCCATAAGGAACACAGCCCTAAAAAAGTGACTTCGAAAAAACTTCCGGCGCATGGTTACATGTTTTAACCCTCCTGGCCCGGGCAGGCTCTCAAAATGACAGTGTGGGCTACCCGGGCGATCTGGCCGAAAAACGTCTAGGCCTAGGCTACGTATTTTTGTTTAGTTTAACTGCTAGAAATTTCCCACGCATCTATAAATGTAGTGAGGTTTCCAATCTGTAGACTGGCGTTGAGTAGAGCTCTCTATGTCAACTGGTTCAGTTGTGATGACGATTTCAGTGGAGAGCACTTGCAGGCGATGTTAGCAATATGACGATCTTTTCACTACTGAAACAACGACATACAGACATACAATAACAAACGAGTCTTCTCTTTCTTGTTTTCGGAGGTGCGGTGACGTAACGATCGGCTTTGTTTACATGCGTCGGACGCACAGCGTTCAGACCAAGCTGAATAGGCTTTCAAGCTTACAGATTTTAAAATGACACCCGGGCTCCTGCCCTTAATTCGTGGTGTCATTTTAAAATGACAACCGGGCCAGGAGGGTTAATGTAGCCTCTGGCAAGGTTTAGTATAGCGAACAGGGAGGTGTGAGCTGACGTGATGAGCGTAGCCTGAATCATGTATACCTGTACTGTTCCTCCTCCCCTTACTAGTATGGAGAGGTTAGAGGGGAAGGACCTGGCAATCATGACCGGGGGTTTTCTTATGGTAAGTGAATATCTGTTAGAGTAACCATAGACCCGTGCTTATTCACCCCTTTTACAATTAAGGTTACTGAGGTGTCTGAGTGCGTTGTTGCCACTCTTGTGGTTTCGAACGTCTTATAATTTAATTGTTAAGCCGTTTGATGAACAGTAAACTGATTCTAAAATTTTGCCACCTTTTCTCCGTAATATGACAGCCTTTTTGGCATGCTAGTTAGTGTTCGGAAGGTATACATCAGTGAGGTCTCGAAGTATCCAGTTACCTATTAATGGAAGAACGAGACAGGGAGTGACCCCTGGTTCTGTCATCCCCTTTCCGACTGGTGGTACCACGTTCGCGCCGGGGTGGGGTGGGGGGTGGGGGGTGGGGGGGTGAAATTATCCTCAAACGTGAATAGGTCCACTTGTGGACACCAGAGCTTTGCCATTATCCTTTGCGGATGTTTTGCTGAAGCTCTGGACTGCTGAAGTGCTATGTCTCCGGGACAAAATCTCACCCTGACGGTTGCTACGCCCGGGAGAGTTTAAGATGCGTGTCGATGATTACTCAGCGTTTCGGCTCGAGCAGGCATCCGTTCCGACCATATCTGTGACCATTGGAACCTCACTGGCCGCCGCCTCCGAATAAGCATTGAAAAGCGCCGGCATTGACCTTTCGAACAGCTATTGCCTGTCTTCAGTCTTAATAATGTGAGTTTATTGGTTAAGTCTAATTAAGCTAGAGTTTCTGGTATTTATAACAGTTGTGTTCAAAAAGAAACTCCCCGGCGTTGATTTATGGTCTAGACTGGCCTGATATCCCCAGTCTATTGTCTATGAAGCATCTAAGTCCCTCCATACTGTAGGTGGGGGAGGAAAAACCCCTTATTACTATAATGCCGTTTTGCCTCCCTCGCCCCAGTCAAATGTAAGTTGTATTATACTTGAGGAAAAGACCTACTTTTTTTCCACCGGCGGAGGTAGGAGAAAAATTTGTCATGAATAATTCTGGACTCTCAACTTGTTCCAGACTTTTGATTGGGTTCAGTTGAGAGGGCAGCCCTAGGACCCCTCCCTCCTCCTCATAGAGTTCAGACTGCAGACGACCATTCATTGACTCAAAAGAACACGTTACGGTCGTCCCCACCCTGACTTGGGGGGGGGTGCACTTGTTGGTGTCCCAGGTCAGCCCTATCCACTGACACACCCGTGAGGCAAAAAAGGAGTGACTTTAACATTACTTCCTGTTACTTAGGGTGTGAACATGGTTCCTCATTTACATACATGAACGTGCTTTACCTACTAGGTCTTGTCTTACTTGTCATATGTCCTAAACAACTCTATAGCTGGGTGTGAAATGACCATGATAGGGGTTGGAGTCCAGTTATGTTAAGGCTCGTTTTGACTCAGGCGTGACAGATACCTATGATCCCTGGACATATTAGTTACTAAGACTAAAGTACAGTAAACCCTCGCCATCTCGGACCTCTAGAAGTCGGAAACCCGTACTAGTCGGACTGGCTACGGCCTCTCGGACATGCACTTCAGTATTTCGGATATTTCCGTCATCGTTCCGACAGCCTCTGACGTTGTCGGACTTTATATAAGTATTCGGAAAATGTCATTATATTTTTCAATTCCATTGCATTAGAAATGATTCAAAGATTACAAAAAGTCCAAATAAGACATAGTTATGTTAATGTATAAGGGAGTTACGTAGATGCATTAGAGAGATAGAGAGATAGAAAGAGAGAGTTGCAGAGGGGGAGTGAGCGATAAACACGAACTATTATGAGACGGACTTAATTGGTTCTGAAAAGACAAAGGAGACTTTTATATTGACTCTTTTTCATGTTATTATTTGTGTGCTAGAAGGATAATATTGTTTTCAATTCCATTGCATTAGAAATGATTCAAAGATTACAAAAAGTCCAAATAAGACATAGTTATGTTAATGTATAAGGGAGTTACGTAGATGCATTAGAGAGATAGATAGATAGAAAGAGAGAGTTACAGAGGGGGAGTGAGCGATAAACACGAACTATTATGAGACGGACTTAATTGGTTCTGAAAAGACAAAGGAGACTTTTATATTGACTCTTTTTCATGTTATTATTTGTGTGCTAGAAGGAAAATATTGTTTTCAATTCCATCGCATTAGAAATTATTTATAGATTACAAAAAGTCCAAATAAGACATAGTTAAATGTTGTATAAGGGAGTTAGTTAGATGCATTAGAGAGATAAATAGATAGAGAGAGAGTGGCTAGGGGCGAGCGAGCGATAAAATACTAACATATACGAGACGGACTTATGTTTCTGAAAGACAAAGGAGACATTTTTATTTACTCTCTTTTTAATTTTTTTATTTGTGTGTTAGAAGGGTAATATTGTTTTCAATTCCATCGTATTAGAATTGATTCATAGATTAAAAAAAAAAAAATAAGACATACTGTAGTTATATATATGTATAAGGGAGATAGATGCATTAAATAGATAGATAAAAAAAAATAAAAATAAACAAAAAAATATCAATTTCTCTGGTGACGCGGACTTTCCTCTTCTAATTCGGAATTTTCCCTCTCTTAAGTCGGACATAAGTCGGACTTCGGACATCTCGGAAAATCGGACATCTCGGACTGGGTCTCCCCCCCAATTAGTCCGAGATAGCGAGGGTTTACTGTACTGTATTCGGAATGATAAGGAGACTTGGAAAGGTGTGGGCGATTGACCGACCTTGCCATCGACCGGCGGCTGCCGTTCTAGCAACTGATTCCTCGAAAAATACCTTGGGTAAGCCGGCTGGAATTTAATAGCTGACGGTAAAAAACGTTTTGACTACTTCCAAAGGGGGGAGAATTATTAGGCCGGCGGTGCCCACAGGTAACCGGACGTGTCAACATTGGATGTCGGTTTGGCATGCCCCACGGCCGATTAGGTTATGCCCAGGCGTCGCTATAACAAAACTGCGAGCTCTGGGGAGCCAGGTATGTGAGATGCGTCGTTCACGTCCGCCGGGGCGTAGCCCGGAGCCTACCGTAGTGGTCTCTGGTGCATACCAGGGTACCTACAATGGGGCCTACTTCCGGATCCGTATAGCTTTGTCAGGTTTTCGGGAGAGGGAGAGAGGAAAGGAATCGAACAGATGATGTAGGCTCAGAACGGCGTCCGCCTGTCCTTGGCTGAAGTCGTCTCCTATTATCCAGTATTAACAGATTCTCTCCCTTTTTCACTTATACCGTGTCTGGCCGGGAGAGGTTGAGCATGACTTCTACATCACTTTTGGTTTCAGAGTTGATTGTGGATGCTGTTAATACTGGAGAGAAAATTACCCGGTAAACAATATTCTCTGGTAAGCCTTTTACCATACAGAGTCTGAGAAGATATCTATCCCGGACCGCCTCGAACAAGGCAGTCCGTATGTCCATGATTGATCTCGCCGGGTGTGGTAGTAGGAGTTGTTGGAATACTCAAACCGCTTCATTAGCCCTTATCTCCGTCTGTGGAGGTATTGGCTTGGCTATGGACTGGGCTGTGTCTCTACTGAGTAAAAAATATAGCAAATTTTCTGTGAGCATTATCTCGCAACAAGAACTCGCGTTGGAGTTCAATGGGGTCGGGAGTCATAAATGGTTCTGGAAAGTCCTTGAGTGATAATTGGGGAGCTATAAGGAACTCAAAAATAGGCGCAAGGGAACACCTCCCAGTTGCGGATTTAGCAAGTTAAACTCTAGTTGGCTAGGTGGTGGGATAGTTAGGGAAGGTTGGGACGTTAAGGCAATAGCAAATTGTTGAGCCTCCTGACCCCATTTTACCCATGGTCCGTGCCTGACCTTCCCCAGGTTTATTTCCTGTTGTTCCGCCGGAAAGGTAGCCGGGGTTGTCGCCAACTCCGGATAGTAGGTAGTAGGGGTAGGCAGCCCCGCCCAGGGAAGTACTACCGCCAAGGTTTCGGGAGACTCAGGGAATAGCCTGAATTCCATTTTCTCTCCCAGGCCTTGGTAGCTGGATACATATCTTTCTGCCTCACACATCAGGGGTATCAGGAAAACCCTCTTTATATAACATACACATCCAACTTCACGACATTGCCCTACATCGCTCTCCTCTATCCATAAAACACTACTCTTCCCACTACATGTAACACCATACACCTTTACCAAATAAATATGGCAGTACAATTGTTAAGAGCAAACCTGGTGGTCCCTCGGATATCCACCCCCGGCAGGGTTGGGTCATTGACACAAGGCCCTCCCGGTCGTCATTATGCGACTGTGTCAAGAGCATTGCAACGTCCCAAAGCTGCTCGTCGGTGCAGCTTTTTCTTTAGCAATATAAGGGGACTTCACTAACATCAATTCTGTATATCAATTTCTTCAAGCAAAATCCCCTACTCTCCTTTTTTTGACAGAGACTCAAGTAACATCCACATCTGACACGTCTAGATTTAATTTTCCAGGTTATCAACTGCTCCAAAATTTCAGACCTAAAGGAGGTGTATGTCTATCTATCTATCTATTGCCTGACGCCGTGATCCCCGAAGGGGTGGCCACGAACGAACCGCCCCCATGCACCTCTGTCCCCAGTCAGTCGACGCCCCTCCCCCCAACCAGCACCGCCTTCGTTCATGTAGTTCCTCACTCCATCCTTCCACCTCATATTCGGTCTACCTCTCCCCCTCTGTCCCTCCACCTCGCTCTCGTACACCCTCTTAGTCATTCTCTCGCTTTCCATACGTTCCATATGGCCGAACCATCTCAAGTTGTTCCTTTTCACACTTTCCAGCACATCTACCTCCACACCACACCTCCTTCTTACTTCCTCATTAGTCTGTCTATCCCTCCATGTAACTCCGCACGCACTCCTTAAGTAATTCATTTCCACTGCTCTCACTCTTGGTCTGAGTCTCTCAACCAACGTCCATGCTTCGCTTCCGTAAGTCAGTGTCGGGATTACCACACTGTCATGCAAGGACTTCTTCACTTCCATACTGACCACCCTATTTCTTGTTACTGCTTTTAGCGTTCCTACAACCCTCTTCCCCTGTTGTACCCTCTCCCGCACCTCTTCATCCATAGTCCCATCTTTACTCAACACACTGCCCAGATACTTAAAGAGTTGACGATCTCCATAGCCTGACCGTTCAGCTTCACCTCACACTCTGTGACTTCACCCCTTTCGAAGACCATAACCTTGCTCTTCCCCGTATTTACCTTCAAATTCCGTTTTTCGCACACTGTTCCAAACTCATTTACCAGACCCTGCAACTCCCATTCATTATCACTCATCAGAACTGTATCATCCGCAAACAGCAGTATAGGTAGCTTCCACTCAATTCCCTCCCTTTTCAGCGATACACCAACATCCACTGCTCTTGATAGTATTTCTTTCATAACTCCATCCATATATACAGTAAACAACCACGGGGACATCACACACCCCTGTTTCAAACCAACATTCAGGTCAAAGAACTCGCTCTGCTCACTCTCCACACGTACTGCCGCCTTTGCACCCTCATACATGCTCTTCACTGCTTTCAGCAACTTGCCCTCTACTCCGTATATTCTAAGTACTTTCCACAAACCTTCTCTATCCACTCTGTCATAGGCCTTCTCCAAGTCCATAAAGGCAACATACACCTTTTGTTTCTTCTCCAGATACTTCTCCACAACACAATTCAGGGTAAAAATCTGATCTACACATCCTCTTCCCTTCCTAAAACCTCCCTGCTCGTCGCCTATCCATTTCTCCGTTCTCACTCTCACTCTCTCAATCACTACCCTACTGTATACCTTCCCTACTACGCTTAGAAGACATATTCCTCGGTGGTTACCACACACTCCTCTTTCCCCTTTGCCCTTATATAGGGGGACTATTATGCCAGTCTTCCAGTCATCGGGTGCACTCCCCTTCTCCCATGCTAGTTTGCACATTTTCCATACCCATTCTATCACTATCTCACCACCATACCTCAACATTTCCCCACACACTCCATCTGTTCCTGGTGCTTTCCCCAACTTCACTCTTTTCATGGCTTCCCACACTTCTGACCTCCTGATCCCCACCTCCTCCTCCACTACTTCTCTTCTTCTCCTTCCCATACCATATCCAGCTATGTTTGCTGGCTCTTCATTCCTTTCATTTAGCAACTCACTGAAGTACTCCCTCCATCTTTCGACTCTCTCTTGCTTCTCGGCTAGCATTATCCCATTCTTATCTTTCACACCCTTACTGTTTCCCTTGCTACCTTCCCTAACTTTCTTGACTTCTTTCCAGAACAGTTTCTTACTCTCCCTCCATTTTACACTCAGATTCCTTCCAAATTCCTCATCTACTCTTCTCTTACTTTCCTTCACTACTCTCTTCACCACCCTCTTACTCTCCACGTACCTCGCTCGTTTCTGTCTCTCGGAATCTTCATTCCCTCTACTACCCAACCACTCTCTATATGCTTTCTTCTTTTCTTCCACAGCTATTCTTACCTCTTCTGTCCACCATGCTGTACCTTTCACTCCCCTCCCTCTTCTCCTCACTCCACACACCTCCTCACATGCTGCACAGATCTCATCCTTAAACACCTTGCTCATCTCCTCCACTTCCTCCATAACTTCCAGGTCGAACCCACCTAGTCGTCTTTCCACTGCTCTCCTGTACTCCTCCCTGACTTCCTCCTCCTGCAACCTCTCCACCCTCCTCACCATTCCACCCTTCTCTCGCCTCCCTCCCGCTCTCCTCACCCACTTCTTTTGTATCCTAACCTTAGCTACCACTACATAATGATCAGACAGACCCCCTCCAATACCCCTATACACCCTAGCATCCATCACAGATTTCTTCATTCGTTCATCCACACATACATAATCAATCAATGACTTTCGTTCCACCACTGTCTTATCCTTCATCGTCAACATCCGTTTCCATGTGTACCTGTGGATCATTCTGTGTCGGAAGAAGGTGTTGGCTATCCACAGCCTCCTCCCCACACATACGTCCACAAGTGCACTACCATTCCCATTCACCTCTGATGGTACCCCCCACCCTCCCACCACTCCCTCAACTTTCCTATCACCCACCTTACCATTCATATCCCCAATCAGAAATATTCTTTCGTTCTTGTCAAACTTCTCCAGGCACGCCTCCACATTCATCCAGAACTCCTCTTTCTTTCTTTCAAGTATATCCTCTGTCGGGGCATACACGCATACAATCACCCACGTTTGTATTCCTACTTTCATTCTCACCCACACAATCCTTGAACCCACAGACCCATACTCTCTTACACATTCCTTCCATTTGCTACTTACAAACAAACATGCACCTTCTCTCGCTGTTCCTTCACTCACTCCAGCACACACACCCATTCCACACTCCCACTCTCTCACATCTGAACCTTTCCATTTGGTCTCTGTCATTCCACATACATCCAGCCTGGCATTCACTAACACTTCCAGAACCTCTCTCTCTTTTGTGCCATCATTCATGCCACTAACATTCCACGTAGCCATTCTCAGAATGTCCGAAGGCATGTCCTTAGTCGGTCGTGGTTCGTCAACGTTGGTTCCGTCCGCATCCGAGGCTGTTCGTTCGTTTTTTTTTGCTTAGATATTTTTTCCGGGTGGGGGTCGCAAGCCCACCGACCCAACCTCTTTAGTCGCCTCTTACGACACGCAGAAGGCACGTGGGGCATATTCTATTCCCTAACCCCCAGGTGTATGTTGCTTCGCAAAATCTGAAATTGCCCTGGAGGTTACTAGTTTCAATTGTCCCTATTTTGATTATTCTATATACAAATTAATTTATGCTGGTAAATTTAAATACATATGTTGCATCTACCGTTCCCCAAATACTCCTCCAGAGCAAAGTCTTTTTGATTCTCTGTCCTCACAACTCAGTGTCCTCGACTTAAATGCTTCTTCTGAAATCACTGTGTTGGGTGATTTTAATGTCCATAATGTTGAATGGCTCACTCATTCAGCCAGGACTGATGATGCTGGTCTTGAATGTGAGCTATTTGCAGACTCATTTAATCTCACTCAACTAGTCAACCAACCCACCTGTGTACCAGATAATCCTAATCATAATTCCCACCTACTGGACTTATTTTTAACAACCAATTCAGAATATTATGATGTTACAGTGAGGTCCCCGCTTGGATCTTCTGATCACTGTCTGATACAGGCCACCTGTCTATCACCTACCACACCTTCCCAATCTGAACCTGTTTTGGTGACTAAATGGCATTACGATAAGGCAGACTGGGATGGTCTTCAAGGTTTCTTTATTGATATTCCCTGGACCTCTTTCTTTTCTAATGATGCACACACCACCTTGAGCCACATACAAGATTTTGTAAAAATTGGAATGGAAACTTTTATTCCTCATCAAAAGTACAGTAAAAGATCTAATTCACCTAAATGGTTTGACCATAATTGTGCTAGAGTAACTGAACAAAAAGCAATAGCCTACAATGCATACACAAGATCAAAAACACATGAAGCCTTTAATTACTTTAGAAACATCAGAAATCATGCCAAAACTGTATTAAACCTAACTAAATCAAACTTTCTCCACAAGCAGGCAAATAAACTTCTAAATAATCCAAATGATACCAACATATTTTGGTCTACTCTTAACTCATTCAAATCCAACTTCACTACTGCTTCATCCATTCCACCATTAAAATCTCCGACTGGCAATCTTGTAAGTGACCCACGAGGTAAAGCTAACCTTCTTGCGGATATTTTCTCCACCAACTCAACCTTAGATGAAATAAATCAAGATGTCCCTGTACTTAAATTTGAATTCGCCTGAAATTCCCTCACTTTAGATCCACACCAGACATGTCAAAACTATTTTGCAGAATCTCTCAGTAGATAAGGCTCCTGGTCCAGATGAAATTCCTCCAATAGTACTTAAGAATTGCTCCTTGGTGCTCGCTCCTGTATTGGCAAAATTTTTCCGTCTGTGTACTCATACCTCATGCTTCCCAGTACCCTGAAAAGAAGCAAACATCCATCCAGTTCCTAAAAAAGGTGCCTCTTCAGATCCATCAAACTACAGACCAATAGCTATAACTTCCACTCTTGGTAAAGTCTTTGAAATTATATTAAATAATCACATAATTAAGCATCTTGAGAATAATAAATTAATCAGTGATAGGCAATATGGTTTTAGACGATGTCGATCAACTGCAGACATTCTTTGCCTTCTTACGCATCAAATCAACCAAGCTACAGACCAACATGGTGAAACACATACAATAGCACTGGATATATCAAAGGCATTTGATCGAGTCTGGCATTAATCCTTATTGTCGAAGATGTCACACTACGGCCTTGCATCATTAGTTCCACTAATTTCTTCTTATCTTCATAACAGAAAAATATGTGTAATGGTAGATGGCCTTTATTCTCAATTTCACTCAATAAATGCTGGTGTTCCCCAGGGATCAGTTTTGGCCCCAACTCTGTTCCTCATTCATATCAATGATCTCATATCTACCACTCATAATCCAATACATTCCTACGCAGATGACTCAACACTCCACAGTTCCTTCACATTTACCAATTCTTTCACCCAACCCGATCTTATAAATTCAAAAATAAACACTGCAATTTCTCTGAACCAGGACCTTTCTAGAATTAATGAATGGGGACAAAAGAATCTAGTTTCCTTTAATGCACAGAAAACCAAGTACTGTACATTCAATTTTCTAACCGACAGAATCTCACTGACTCCCATATATTTTTTAATGATGTAAATATTCCCACTTCCCCTAGTATTGACATTCTCGGTGTAACATTAACTACTAACTTGAGCTGGACACATTATGTTAGAAGCATTGCTAAGAATGCCTCTAAAAAACTGGGAGTCCTGTACAGAGTTCGAGAACTTTTCACTGATGAGCAGTTGGCCGTAATATATAAAAGTCATGTGCGTTCTCAGATGGATTACTGTTCACCTCTGTGGAGTGGAAGTGGAGTGGTTGCATTGAGGCAGTTGGACAAAATTCATAATAAAGCTATTAGATTAATCAATAACCCTGCAATCACACAGGACCTTCCTACATTATCCATACGAAGAAACATTGCATCCCTTGCATTATTCTACAGATATTTTCACAGCAATTGTTCCGAGGAACTTGCTTCAATTGTGCCGCCTCTCCACATCTTTCCCCGTAGAACTAGGGCAGCTGAGAGCGCCCATGAATTTACACTTTCTCCTCCACAATGCAGAACTTCTGCTTATCAAAATTCATTTATCCCTAGAACTACTACAGTACTCTTTGGAATTCACTTCCCTCGAGTTGCTTTCCACAAACTTACAATCTACAAAAGTTTAAATCCAGTTGTTACAAACATTTTATGAATGGAGGATGCCTTTAGGCACATGGACCTTTTTGTTTTATCTGTGTTTTTCCTTCCTCCGTTCATTGTCTCTTAAAAAAAAAAAAAAAAAAAAAAAAAACATGAACGCCGTAAGGCCGGGAACAGTCAGGACACACTAGGTTCCCTGGGGAAGGTGGGGCAAGTTGCTCTGGTACATACACAAAATATTGATAATTTGTAATGTTGGGAATGGCCCTAATCTGTACTTTAACAACCTTATCTTGGGCATCTTTTGCTCGCAAGTCATTATACTTATTGATTTCTATGGCCCACTCCTGCGGTACTGGGACCTCACCTGTTATTGATCTATGCTCCTCCCCTGATGCCGTAGGACCTACTGACCACCAGAGTCCATCCGGCTCTTGTTGGGGTGGGAGCGTGTCTGTTGTCTGATGCTGTTTACCCAAGGAATGAACCTGTGGTCTAGAGCAAAGAGAAGCCAAGTTTCCTGGAGGGGACCCCATATTGGTTGCTGCCGGGGAATCGGATCTCATTTTAGACAGTGTTAGGTTGTGGTTCGAATTTAGACGGTTCTGAAGCCGCAACAATAGAAGGGGCCGAAAGAACACTAACTTTAGCTGGTGACAGTGGGCGTACAAGTCCACTTGCTTGAGCCGTTGTGTTAATCAAGGGGATTGGTGGCAGTGGTTGGACGTTAATATCGTCTGAGGTAAGAGGAGGTGTAGAGTCAATCTGGGGGGACCCCACTACCACAGGGCGAGACCTTTTAGATATAGCACATTGCTGTAAAACTCTATGTAGTAACCCATCCAAATGTTTTGCCGTGACACATTGACTACGGGGTCTTTTAAGAGATTTGGGTCTTACCTTTCCTACTGTCCCACTACTCCCTATTTGCGTAGATGGACCTGACATTGTTTGGTCCCCTACCTGATGCGTTAAGGGATACACTAAATCCTTTTTACCTTGAGGTACCGGAGGCGGGAAAGATGTCACCACCGGTAGTCTATGTTGTACATTGAAATTAGGATCAAGTACCGGAGGCGGGCAAGAAGCCGCCTCTTCTAGGTTTAACAATGAAGGTTGGATCAAGTACTGGAGGCGGGCAAGTCGCTGCCTCTGGTGTTTTGCGCCTGTCCTTAAATTTTTTATCAAGTTTACTTGGCGCCAATATGTTTCTCTTACTGGGAGTACTGGAAGTTAGAGTACTAGCCGGAGAATCAGTGTAACTAGACCTGGAAGGCGACTTACTACCTTGAGAACTTACACTGGGCGTTAATCCGCCCACCGCTACCGTGCGGTGCTGCTCGAGAGACATTGCTGTAGGAACTGAACTTTCTACCTTGTCACAAGGTAAGATACATTTTGAGAGCATTAATTTAGAGCCTTTTAGCATTACTCGTGCTTTAGGCCTCACTCTGGTGTTTGTTCTACTACCTCCGGCATCTGCCCCGGGGTGACCGGGAAAACACTCCGGCGACTCCGAGGCAGAAGCCGATGGGCTCGATAGTGACTTAGACCTACAACCTTGTGGTTTCATGTCGATCGGATTGGAGTGAATCTCCGCCGTAGTCAAAATCTGCGTGGGGAACTCAAACTTCTGCCTTTTGGGGGACAGAAGAATCCTACTAGCAGATTGTTCACCTTGTAGCCTGGTCGACTGGGACTGCGATGGCCAAGTCTTTCGGAAGTGTGGTGATGTTGAGCGAGTTCTCTTGGTATGGGGAGGAGAGTCTAGCTCAGACAAATTTGGTTCCCAGAGGGGAGCTAATGATTCAACTGATTGTTGGGTGTTAGCTGAGTGATAGGGATTGAACTGAGAGACTAAAGGATCATCAAAAGAGTAAAGGCAAATGAGCCGTGAAAGTTCAGTATGATCGCATAGAAGTTCTACGTTAGCCACTTGTTTAGCATAAAAGGAGAATTTATTCTGAATCTCTATTAAGGCCAAGAGGCACAAAAGATCTTGTGAATTGATCCAGTCAAGGAAAAGTTCTGAACACACTGGACATTTCTGGGATGTCCAGAGGAACTTTGACCTGTTAAAGCATGTAACGCACCGGATGCATAGTCTGTGTGCTGTTACTGGGACTAATAAGCAGGTAGGCGTGGCACAAATATTAAACTGAGGCATGGCTACTGAACCCCCCTCCCCGCCGGGAACGGTCGCTTCCGCTGGTTGTGCTGCTCACGGCGTGACACGATCTGGAAATAAAAAAAATCCAGTAATCAATGCTCATGAGGATAACCTGAGAGGCTTAAAAAACATCCTGCTTGCTCCGATGCGCCGGAAACTCAGTTTACACCTAACTGGTATTCCGTCGCATCCGAGGACAAAAAGCCGTGGGAACCCCTCCCTTTAACAGAGGTTGCCACGGGTTGACTGCTTATCTGTGACATGAGTCACTGACCCTTAAATAATTTGTTTTGTTCTTATCCGGGCGGCTATTTGGATTAGCTGGATAATAAACAAGATCACACACTGTGCCGCTGAGCGTACTAAGTGAGTCGATTGTAAAGGGCGAGTCAGACGATATAATCGTTCCTTTCCGCCGGTCTTAGTCTGGCCGCCGGGGAAGGACAGTAGTAAGACACTATATTGGGGTAGTTGAGAGCCCCTCCCGCCTTGCCCGGCGGGAGTAGAGGCTTCTTTTCTCAGAAAGATAGCTGGCGGGTAAGAACCAACTACGGAAAATCGTCTAACCGAGAGACAGATTAACCGAACCCCACAAGCACAATAGGACGTCTCCCATCCCTCACAAATGTACTGAGACACACGCATGAGGGAACCAAAAGGGAACACACACATACAGTATAATTGTAACACAATAATAATAATAATGTAAGTGTAGTAGGGAAGGTGTACAGTAGGGTAGTGATTGAGAGAGTGAGAGTGAGAACGGAGAAATGGATAGGCGACGAGCAAGGAGGTTTTAGGAAGGGAAGAGGATGTGTAGATCAGATTTTTACCCTGAATTGTGTTGTGGAGAAACATCTGGAGAAGCAACAAAGGTGTATGTTGCCTTTATGGACTTGGAGAAGGCCTATGCCAGAGTGGATAGAGAAGGCATGTGGAAAGTATTTAGAATATATGGACAAGTTGCTGAAAGCAGTGAAGAGCATGTATGAGGGTGCAAAGGCGGCAGTACGTGTGGAGAGTGAGCAGAGCGAGTTCTTTGACCTGAGTGTTGGGTTGAAACAGGGGTGTGTGATGTCCCCATGGTTGTTTACTGTATATATGGATGGAGTCATGAAAGAAATACTAGGAAGAGCAGTGGATGTTGGTGTATCGCTGAAAAGGGAGGGAAATGAGTGGAAGCTGCCTATACTGCTGTTTGCGGATGACACAGTTCTGATGAGCGATAATGAATGGGAGTTGCAGGGTCTGGTAAATGAGTTTGGAACAGTGTGCGAAAAACGGAATTTGAAGGTAAATGCGGGGAAAAGCAAGGTTATGGTCTTCGAAAGGGGTGAAGTCACAGAGTGTGAGGTGAAGTTGAACGGTCAGGCTATGGAGATCGTCAGCTCTTTTAAGTATCTGGGCAGTGTGTTGAGTAAAGATGGGACTGTGGATGAAGAAGTGCGGGAAAGGATGCAACAGGGGAAGAGGGTTGTAGGAACGTTGAAAGCAGTAACAAGAAATAGAGTGGTCAATATGGAAGTGAAGAAGTCCTTGCATGACAGTGTGGTAATCCTGACACTAACTTACGGAAGCGAAGCATGGACGTTCGTGGAGAGACTCAGACCAAGAGTGAGAGCGGTGGAAATGAGTTACTTGAGAAGTGCGTGCGGAGTTACATGGAGGGATAGACAGACGAATGAGAAAGTAAGAAGGAGGTGTGGCGTGGAGGTAGATGTGCTGGAAAGTGTGAAAAGGAACAACTTGAGATGGTTCGGCCATATGGAACGTATGGAAAGCGAGAGAATGACTATGAGGGTGTACGAGAATGAGGTTAAGGACAGAGAGGGAGAGGTGGAAGGATGGAGTGAGGAAGTATATGAATGAAGGCGGTGCTGGTTGGGAGGAGGGGCGTCAACTGACCGGGGACAGAGGTGCTTGGGGGCAGTTCGTTCGTGGCCATCCCTTCGGGGATCATGGCGTCAGGCAATAGATAGATAGATAGACCCCTAGCCCACTAAGGAGACCCCTACTGAGGCTGGCCACGAGGCTTGTAGAATCATCACTTGGTAGACATCATACCCCTGAAGATCCACACACGCAGCACGACGAGAAGAGGCCCATGAGAGGGGCCCGCAAGCAGACTCGGACGCTAGAAGGCACCGCACCACGTGTGGCCACCTTTAGACTAGAGCGTCTGCTAAAAGAATCAAATAATGCAACTGCCTCATAGCGACGGCCTGAAGCATAAGTTCCTGCGAAGATAGTAGCCTCCTAACGACAGTCGACCCTCGATTTAACGGACTAATTGGGGGGAGACGGGGAGACGAAAAACTGCTTTTGGACTTGGCCGATTTAGCCCTAATATGCCTCGAAAATAAAGATTTTTAACTTTCCGGGAGTTTTTAAGTCTTTCCTTACATATTGCACATACTGTACAAATAAAGTTTTTTTTTTTATAAACATTTTCCTTCATTACCCAGATAAACCAATAGAAAACATAGAAATATAGGTACAGGTACAAAAAAATAAAAAAATAAAAATAAAAACTTGTTTTTCTTACCATAATCTAATATGTATTTACAGGATATGTACATCAGAAGACTCGGAGTGGTGGTTACTCCGAGTCCGAGCTGGCCGCCTCAGACATGGACGAGGGCTCATCAGGGTCAACTCTAGGGCCAGGCTTGGGCTTGTAACCGCTAGGGCCAGGCTGGTGCTCAGAGTGACCACTAGGGCCAGGCTGGGGCTCGGAGTGACCACTAGGACCAGGCTGGAGCTCGGAGTGACCACTAGGGCCAGGCTGGGGCTCGGAGTGACTACTAGGGCCAGGTTGGGGCTCGGAGTGACCACTAGGACCTGGCTGGGGCTCTGTAGTAGGGGTTGACTGTGCAGGACGTCGAGGGGCAAAGAAGTTGCTGATTTTCCCCTGCCTCCCTCCTTGGTGCTGCTCACGTATGATGACCTCTCTGAACATGCGCAGGGTGCCATAGTATCCACTGGCCTCCTCTTGGTTGCTATATTCACTATAGTCAATTAGGGCATCAATGTACGTGCGTAGGGTGGAGAGCTTGGTTTTGCGCCTCAGTATCTCTTCCTCTTCGTCACTGGAATCCACTGTCTCCCCCTCAGTTACCTGGTTAGCTATTTGTTGGGTAGAGAGGACCTCATACCCTGGATCGTTTTCGCTTTCATCTAACCACTCTCGAACATCATCCTCTGTCACAGATATTTCTCCAGCATCCTGCAGTAACTTGTGAAAGTCCCTGGCCTCGAACCCCTCGAACCCAGTAAATTCCGGGTTTTCTTCGCCAGTGAGGAGTTTCTTCCAGCAGTTTGTTAGGGTCGAAACCTTCATGTCATTCCAAGAAGATGCCAGGTTGAACAGAGCTGATTTGATATGGTAGTTCTTCATGTTGGCTAGGGTGCGAGCTCCTCTGGTGTCCTCGATGATGTCGGTCTCGTCCTCAAGCACAACCAGCACCTCATCAAGGTAGCGCCTTGTATAGCGCCTTTTCACAGCGCTAATGATGCCTTGGTCCATGGGCTGCACTAGTGAAGTGGTGTTTGGTGGCAAATACATCACTCGTATACGGCCATCATCGCTGATTAACTGCTCCTCACTAGGGTGGGCTGGGGCGTTGTCGAGGAGCAGTACCGCCTTTACTTCACTGGCAGGAATCTTCAGGACATCCCTCTGGAACTTCCGCACAGCCAGAACAAAATGGTGGTGGAACCAGTGCAAAAATATGGCAGCCGTGAACCAGGCATTTTTGGAATTGTAATAATGCACTGGCAAGTCTCGCTCCATGTCCAGGTCCTTGAGGGCGCGAGGTTTCTTCGCTTTACCAACAATGGCCAGCTTAAGCCTGTGCGTTCCTGTAGCATTGGCACCGCACAATGCTGAAAGGCGTTCTTTTGATAATTTCTTGCCCTTAGCTTTCTCCTCTGATTTCCTTGCTTGTATATTTTTAGGCAGGGAACGCCAGTAAAATCCAGTTTCATCCGCATTGTACACTTGTGACAGGGCCAGTCCTTCGTCTTCAATTAATTTGTTTAACTTAACACGGAAGGGCTCGACACTGGCACTATCAGCACTCCTAAAGAACAAACCATACGAAGAGCGTCTTAGAGAATTAAATCTATTTCCTTTAACCCAGCGCAGATTAAGAGGTGACTTAATTCAAGTGTTCAAAATCATCAAAGGCATCGACAATATGAACTGTAGTAAGTACTTCACTATCGACCAATCTAATTACACGCGGGGAAACGGTTGCAAAATTATTGGTAAATCTTTTAACTCGCACGAATCTAAGAATTTCTTCTTCAATCGAGTTGTCAACTTGTGGAATGGGCTTCCCCGAAACGTTATAGACTGCATCACCGTTGATTCATTTAAACTCCGCCTAGACAAATATCTCTCATTAAACCCGCGACTGACTGCGTTTGTAAATGAATAACTTTATTTTATCCCCCCCTCAGTTACTAACCCATCTGTCCTCTACTAACTTCCTAATCCTGCCACGGACATTAGTTCCAGGGCAGTAATTCCCTTTCCAATGTTCCCTTACCCACTCTAAACCACTGTTTGGACACTTGATCCTCAGTGTTTTGGAGGACAAGCAACCTAGAAGGGTCACTAGACCTGTTGTTGCTTGATTTCCTTTGTACTCCTTTGTACTCCCAGCCTCACCGTGTGCTTTCACATTGAAAAGCCCATGACGATTACAGAAGCGCCACAACCACCCATCACTACCCTTAAAGTCAACAATGCCTAAATGTTCGGCCAACTTTGATGCTGCCGACAACATTTCTACCCCCCGGACAAGGACCCCACTCAATTTCTGTTGAACGTACCACTTCATCACTGCTGTGTCGAGTTGATGGTCTTTGCCCATTTTCATGTGCTTTCTAGGGGCGCCCTTGCCACCAGAGCTGGCAGAGGCGTCGACACAATACGTAGAGTCATAAGATCTTAGCTCTGCTTTTTTCTTCTTGATATCGGACACTGTCTGTTTTTTTATGCCATACTCTTCGCATATATGAGCCACTGTCTTGCCATTATCCAACTTTCGAAGCAATTCCAGTTTCTGGGCAACGCTGAGGTTGACACGCTTACGCTTAACCACTTTCGGAGGCATTATAGGAAGATAAATGGAAGATATTCACTATAATATCACTGGGCGGACCGAGCGGACTGGTGGCTAGGCGGTAACTGACGCGCGCCAAACAATGATTTGGTGGGATGCTGTGGCGCCGCACCCGCCACCTACCGGACATTTTTTCTACTAGCGGACTTTGGTCCGGTGCCCGAACGGGTTGTCCGCCTACGGACGGAGTCCGTTGAATCCGAAATCCGTTGTATCTGGGTCCGTTAAATCGAGGGTCGACTGTAGTTAGAAAGAGCAACAGCTAAGGCGCAGTAGACTAAAAACAAACCATAAACCATGCGGCGCTGGTCCTGGAGAACTGTAGGCGCCTGCACAAAAAGTACCCTATTTTAACACTCCCTGCGGGCATACCAATGGGGTAGCCTGTGCTAGCTAATCTAAACCCTGTTCAATACAACTCAAATACAGTATATACAAATGAGCAAGGACTCACTAGAAGAGAGCGAACGAAGAATGTGGCGGAGCGCAGGCGACACACGTCTAGTCAGGTAGCCCGCGGGGAGCAGAAGAAAGCATGGCGGCTTGGGGAGCAGCGTCAAGGAAGTCCGTACAAGAAATCCACGAGATGGAAAGCTATAGTATAACAATTATTAACCCTCCAGACCCGGTAGGGCTCTGAGGCACCCATAACAAACACCCCCCGCGCTACCCGGTAGGGCTCTGAGAAACCCATGAGCTTGAAAGCCTGTAAGCTTGGTGTGCGAGGCGTCCGTCCGACGCATGTAAACAACAGCCGGCTGGACCGACGCCGCGCATCTCCGAGCACAAGAAGGAGAGCGACGCTTGTTCGTGTGTGCCTGTACAGTATGTTATTGTTAAGTAGCGAAAAGTAGTGTAAAGTGGCTGATATTGCCACAAAGTTATCTCCAATGAAATCGTCATCACAACTGAACCAGTTGACTTAGAGAGCTCTACTTAACGCCATTCTACAGGTACGAAACACATATACGCTTGGGGGAATGCGGAAGCAGTCAAAATAACAATGATACGGTAGCCTAGGCGTAGACGTTTTTCGGCCAAAACCCCCGGGTTTCGGGGAAATTATATAATACAATAGCCGGGGTTGGAGGGTTAAGTAAAGTTTTACTTTTTATTTTTTACGAAAGTTTTTTCGTAGCGGGTACCCAATCATAAGACGATTCCATAAGAGAATAAGCATTACCCTTATGACGGATACTCCGTTTTTCCCCGCGGCGGTAGATTCAAACTGGCTACCGCGGGCGCTTGAATGGAGGCTATTATATTAATAGGCATATCGTCAGTGATGGAGGGGCCACTAATAAATATATATTTTCGTTTTGACAGCAAGCTACATTTGTACATTTTTTTATGGAAAAATTTCTCCGGCAAAGCAGGATTTCTCCATACAATGCTGGCTCGCTATCGCTTGCCAGGAAGATATCGACACCTGGATTGGGATAAACATCTTAAAACAATTGGCTGAATGGAGCCGAATGGATATAAGCCAGGGAAAGAGAGAAAAGGAGAGAAAGATAAAATAAGCCGGTGACCCTCTTAACCCTTGGGATCCGGGAGGCCTCATATGAGGCAAAACGTATTTTGGTTAGGAGTCCGGGAGGCCTCATATGAGGTAAAAATCGCCGCTAAAATCATCATAACTCGGCAACCACGCGTCGTAGCGATGTCATCTCAACGGCAGTCTACAGACAACAAGATGTTCTACAATTTGCAAAAAACCTGACTGCTCTACAGTAGGTGGTCTAGATCAGTAGCTGCTGAATTATGAAGCTTGACTGTACGAAAATGGCCCCGGACACAGCAAACCGCCTCATATGAGGGCCCCCGGATCCGGAGGGTTAAAGATTAAATTGCGGGTTACAGATAAAATTAATTATTTTTTGTGATTAAATGGCTAAAAACAATGCTATTTCATGTTAATTTTCTTGTATTCTTTCTCATATTTATTCAAGACTTCAAACAAAATTGCTCCGGTTTGACATCCTGATATTGTTTGGTCTTTGGATATAAAAACTCCTCTCTCATTCGTCAACTGGAACCAAAATGTCATCCAAAGAAACAGCTAGCCACTCTCTCTTACTAAAGGTTCTCTATTGTCTATCTATCTATCTATCTATTGTTGGACGCCTTACTCCCCTTAACCCCTATGTGTCGGCGCGCAACATAAGTCGAGTATAATAAATCTGGACTATCTGGCGGCGCGCGACATAGGTCGTGTGGCAATTTCAGCACGTAATGTTGCTGAGAGAGAGAGACAAGTGGTGGCAGGAGAGTAGCGAGCGTATGACTGCTCCAGACCACCGCGGCGAACCTACTGACACGAATCCCACCTCCTCCCTCCCTCTCTCACTCGCTACATACTGAATTGTATGGGGAAAGTACCGAATTACATGTTTTTTGCACTCGCGTTGCGCGGTTGTTGCAAGAAAACTAGCCGTCATAAAAGGATCGTTATGGTGTCATTGGAAAGCTCTGTTTATGCCCTTTCAGGGATAGATACTTGTTTTACGCTCTGGGTCTTATTTAGGCATGAAAATGATCACGTAAACAGCCCTATTTTGGCTAAAAACACCCCGCTGGGCGGTACATATAAATAAACCGCCTAGCCCGCTAATAAGGTGTTAAAGAGGGTGGTCATACACAAAATGCCCCCAAGTGGACCTATCCCCTGTAAGAGAGACAACCCATGCCAGTTTACTGAAAGACTTGCAGGATTGACTACTCAATCTAGGGTCCGTCCGACTCCGAGGCCTTCTATCACAAAGTTGATGATTTTAATTTTAACGTAATAAACTTTCCTTTCCCTAGTAGTAATATCGATAGTAAAATAACTTATAATTGTTTTTATTCCCAGTTAATAAGATTTTGTAAAATCTGCACTAAAGTAGATGACTTTTGGGCTAGAGCTAGGTTACTATACAGACTCTTAGTGGACAGAGGTTTTGAGGCAAGTAAATTGTTCCATAAATTTAATCTTTTTAGGGTCAATTATTGTGACTGTATTCTAAAATTTGACATCAATAATTTTAATCAAGCATTTTTAACTTGAAGTTTCTTGTATAACCTCTGCTTACTTTTTGTCTGTATTTATTGTTTATCTTTTTCTTTTTCTATTATTATTATTAATATTAATATTGATGATTTTTTATATTATTTCTATCTATCTATTGCCTGACGCCGTGATCCCCGAAGGGGTGGCCACGAACGAACCGCCCCCATGCACCTCTGTCCCCAGTCAGTCGACGCCCCTCCCCCCAACCAGCACCGCCTTCGTTCATGTAGTTCCTCACTCCATCCTTCCACCTCATATTCGGTCTACCTCTCCCCCTCTGTCCCTCCACCTCGCTTTCGTACACCCTCTTAGTCATTCTCTCGCTTTCCATACGTTCCATATGGCCGAACCATCTCAAGTTGTTCCTTTCACACTTTCCAGCACATCTACCTCCACACCACACCTCCTTCTTACTTCCTCATTCTGTCTATCCCTCCATGTAACTCCGCATGCACTCCTTAAGTAATTCATTTCCACTGCTCTCACTCTTGGTCTGAGTCTCTCAACCAACGTCCATGCTTCGCTTCCGTAAGTCAGTGTCGGGATTACCACACTGTCATGCAAGGACTTCTTCACTTCCATACTGACCACCCTATTTCTTGTTACTGCTTTTAGCGTTCCTACAACCCTCTTCCCCTGTTGTACCCTCTCCCGCACCTCTTCATCCATAGTCCCATCTTTACTCAACACACTGCCCAGATACTTAAAAGAGTTGACGATCTCCATAGCCTGACCGTTCAGCTTCACCTCACACTCTGTGACTTCACCCCTTTCGAAGACCATAACCTTGCTCTTCCCCGTATTTAAATTTATTGTTCTTGTTAAAAGAGTACTCTTTGTTTAAATCTGTTGTTACTTCATATTTTGTAATTATTTGTCTTTATATTATATGTATTCATTGTCGATAGTATCAATTGCTTACTTTTGCGATTTCCTTAGTTTATTTGCGCTATAAATGTAGGTTATTTGTAGGGTAGTTATTGATAGGGGTCACTTGAGGCATGCTATGCTTACAGGTACCTACCCGATAGCACTATCGTTAGTGAGTGCTGTACTGTATTTTATATATTATTTTGTAATAGTATAGATATCTTATCAATATTTGTATTTTGTACTATTTTAATGTCTTGTCATGTTGCAAATTTGATTTTAAATAATATTTTGACATTTAACATATAGTTTCTTTATTCATGCAGAGTTTAGTAAAATTTGCCAGAACGTCCCGGACTTCCCAAACTTGACTACTTCCTTTAACGTGACGATAGTGCGTTGTTATATGTGCGATTAGTTTGCTTGGGAAACAGATTAACTTGCTCATGTAGTAATGTACACCCTATGTGGTGGATTGTGTTCTTTTATTTAATAATTTTCATTTTAGTAAACGTTGTTTCCACATAGCGATTTTGATAATTTAATTTGACTTTATATTGTCCTTGTCCCAATTTTGGTTTGTTTAGTTTGCAAGTTTTACATTTTAATTAGCACTATTTTTCTACAGTGGTGTGCGGCTAATCTATTCACTAACCTATTTCACCCTTAGGTAAGCAGTACGGATTTGTATAAGGTTTTCTCCCCTAGATGGGTTGCTGACCAAGGCTGACGAGTCCCATTCACCCTAAAAACGATGAAGTAATGCTTAAATTGTGCTGATACCAATTATTGCTCGAAATATATCTGGTGCCGCAACATCACTTATTAGCGCGACTGTTCTAGACTAAAACTATTTGCTTTCCTCAGATTGACATGGAGAGGAAAGTGACCAACGAAGAAGTGGAAACCTGGTGTAAAGAAAACGGAGACCTGCCTTACATCGAGACCTCTGCCAAAGACGCCACCAACGTTGAGGCCTCCTTCATGATGTGTCTCAGAAGATGGGCCAATTTAGAGGGCAGACAAGTAAGATACAATTCAACAATGGGTTTAATTGACCACTCGAGAGTTTCAGGCTATAAGGAAGTTGGCACCATAAACATACATAATGTTTATATTGCTGCTAAATATGTAAGTTTATGAGGGATAGAAATCTTGCTATATTTGTTTTTTTGTATTTATATACAGTATGCAGTACAGTACTGTACAAGCATACCTTACTTCTTAATTCTGTTAAATATCGATATAAAAAACTTCAACTTCCTTATAGCCTAAAACTTGCAAGTGGTCAATTTGTGTACTGTATGGGTGAGGGCTGGTCCTATCCAGAGTTAGGTTTGGCATCCTCTACCAACCTTAGCCGTTTCTGTCTGTCTCTTTTACTGGCCTACTTTTTCTTCTGGGGTGGGAGCCTAGGAATCCTCCTCCCTTTGTAGAATTCACCTGCTAAACAAGACAAAGAAAGGGGCGAGGGAATGCGAAAGTGGTCCCGGAGTTCCGGACCCTAAGAATTAGAACTTTAAATGTTGTTTCTCTTCGGTCTATGTCTCAAGTCGGCCACTCCCAGCTATGGGGATGTATCTGAGCATAAACATACATACTGTACATACATTCACCTAGTTGTATTCACCCAGTTGTAGCTTACAGGATTTGAGCTAGACTCGTGTTGTCCAGTCTCCAATTCTACTTTTATCCATTTTTCTTTAACCCCTTCTGTACCGGTGAAGTCTTTTTTATTTGATTTCAGCTACATTTAGACAAATTTTATGATGCTTGGGAAGGCTATATGGTAAGTAAAAGGATTAATTGAGATGGTATGTAGCCTCTGCATTGGTAGACGTCATTCTTAAGCTGATTAAAATTGTCTTAAATATAGCTAGAATGAAATAAAAAAGACTTTGCCGGTACGGAAGAGGTTAAAGGTGTGGATATTTATTGTTCTCACCACCTGTATAGTATATACGGTATAGGGATTCAAAGGTTCTTAAAGTTTATTGTGAAGTGGAGTCAAAATGTTAAAACTTAGAATTATACGACCCACTTCACAACCTAACTTGAAATTTTTGGTTAAACTGGTGTTATTGTGCTTTCTGATTACTTGCTAACCCTTTCTATATATTGTGGTTATTATTACGATTTATTTTGACAATTTTATATTCAGGGCAGACAATATACAATTCAGTTGTTCCTTCCAATTTGCTTGTTAATTAGATTCTGTGTATAATTTTCTGCAAAATATTATGAATGCCATACTTAGGATGCCAAAAGGAGAGAATATTGTACGGTTGTTGTTGTTCCCCAAGCTGCCTGGCCGAACAGCCCCAAGGCCCCGAGCAAGGCTAAGGCCATAACTGAGCGCCCCCACAGAACCCTCCTGCCGACTACAATAAAACCTGGGTGATCGAAGCCTGACTGGGTGATGGATGCTAGGGTGTATAGGGGTATTGGAGGGGGTCTGTCTGATCATTATGTAGTGGTAGCTAAGGTTAGGATACAAAAGAAGTGGGTGAGGAGAGCTGGAGGGAGGCGAGAGGAGGGTGGAATGGTGAGGAGGGTGGAAAGGTTGCAGGAGGAGGAAGTCAGGGAGGAGTACAGGAGAGCAGTGGAAAGACGACTAGGTGGGTTAGACCTGGAAGTTATGGAGGAAGTGGAGGAGATGAGCAAGGTGTTTAAGGATGAGATCTGTGCAGCATGTGAGGAGGTGTGTGGAGTGAGGAGAAGAGGGAGGGGAGTGAAAGGTACAGCATGGTGGACAGAAGAGGTAAGAATAGCTGTGGAAGAAAAGAAGAAAGCATATAGAGAGTGGTTGGGTAGTAGAGGGAATGAAGATTCCGAGAGACAGAAACGAGCGAGGTACGTGGAGAGTAAGAGGGTGGTGAAGAGAGTAGTGAAGGAAAGTAAGAGAAGAGTAGATGAGGAATTTGGAAGGAATCTGAGTGTAAAATGGAGGGAGAGTAAGAAACTGTTTTGGAAAGAAGTCAAGAAAGTTAGGGAAGGTAGCAAGGGAAACAGTAAGGGTGTGAAAGATAAGAATGGGAGAATGCTAGCCGAGAAGCAAGAGAGAGTCGAAAGATGGAGGGAGTACTTCAGTGAGTGAGTTGCTAAATGTAAGGAATGAAGAGCCAGCAAACATAGCTGGATATGGTATGGGAGGGAGAAGAAGAGAAGTAGTGGAGGAGGAGGTGGGGATCAGGAGGTCAGAAGTGTGGGAAGCCATGAAAAGAGTGAAGTTGGGGAAAGCACCAGGAACAGATGGAGTGTGTGGGGAAATGTTGAGGTATGGTGGTGAGATAGTGATAGAATGGGTATGGAAAATGTGCAAACTAGCATGGGAGAAGGGGAGTGCACCCGATGACTGGAAGACTGGCATAATAGTCCCCCTATATAAGGGCAAAGGGGAAAGAGGAGTGTGTGGTAACCACCGAGGAATATGTCTTCTAAGCGTAGTAGGGAAGGTATACAGTAGGGTAGTGATTGAGAGAGTGAGAGTAAGAACGGAGAAATGGATAGGCGACGAGCAGGGAGGTTTTAGGAAGGGAAGAGGATGTGTAGATCAGATTTTTACCCTGAATTGTGTTGTGGAGAAGTATCTGGAGAAGAAACAAAAGGTGTATGTTGCGTTTATGGACTTGGAGAAGGCCTATGACAGAGTGGATAGAGAAGGTTTGTGGAAAGTATTTAGAATATACGGAGTAGAGGGCAAGTTGCTGAAAGCAGTGAAGAGCATGTATGAGGGTGCAAAGGCGGCAGTACGTGTGGAGAGTGAGCAGAGCGAGTTCATTGACCTGAATGTTGGTTTGAAACAGGGGTGTGTGATGTCCCCGTGGTTGTTTACTGTACAGTACAGTAATTGAGGGAGACCCCTGTCCGAAAGTGTCAAAAGTTCGAAAGGGCCGAGTCCGAACTTCACACTTCAGTCATTCGGACTTGTCCGAATGGCTGAAATAATGTCCGAAGTTTATAAGTCCGAAACTCGGCTCTTCGGTCCGAATGCGATTTAATTTTTCTCAGTCTTTCAGACAAACCCGAAAGGTGAACCATGAGTCCGAAGTTAAATGTACAGTAGTCCCTCGTTATCGACGGCTTTTTTATAGACGGATTTGATTATAGACTGATTGCTTTATCATAGACGGATTCGACTATCGACTGACTTTAGACTGATTCGAGTATCGACTGATATATCGACGGATTAATTGTTTATTTATATTACTCTAATATACCAACCAAAAGTGGATTAAATGATGAACAATAAGACATACAATAATAAGAAAATACACCGAAAACGAGAGCAAAAATAATTAGCCTAAAGACTAGGTTTTGAGTGAATCCGGATTCACCGACGATCGGAGCGTCACTTTCGACCTCCATTTTTAATGTTATATCGACGGATTAATTGTTTATTTATATTACTCTAATATACCAACCAAAAGTGGATTAAATGATGAACAATAAGACATACAGTACAATAATAAGAAAATACACCAAAAACGAGAGCAAAAATAATTAGCCTAAAGACTTTAGGTTTTGAGTGAATCCGGATTCACTGACGATCGGAGCGTCACTTTCGACCTCCATTTTTAATGTTGTCAAAACCAGGCAGAAGCTCTAAGTCCACCCGCCTTTTACTTGCTTATTTGTACCTGAACCTTGTATCTCTTGCGTTTATTATGGCCTCTAATGTATTCAGTGATAGACGGTGTGCCTGGTGGTAATAATGAAGGAATTGAATCCCCAGGACCATCAAAACAGTCAAGTCAAGTGCCATGTCTGACGAGGTTATGTGTAAAGGAAAAACTTAAAAGTACATAGGATAATTTTATTTGCAATATACTCTAATATGTAAGGTTATGTGTAAAGGAAACACTTAAAAGTACATAGGATAGAGACCACGGATACTGTACGTGTATGTACGGTACCGTAATGTGGTATCGACGGTTTTTGCTATCGACGGCAGTCTTAAGAACGTAACCCCCGTCGATAACGAGGGACTACTGTAGTCCGAAGAGTCGATTCCGAATCAATAAGGGAGTTTGAAAGTAATCTTGATAAAGCATGGGGAAGACAAGATTTGAAGTTTGATTATAAAACAAAAATACAGAATAGTAAAAATGTTGCGTCTGCTACCGCCGCCGCCAACACCGTGAACGACCGCAGCAGTGCAAGTACTGGTACTGAGCTGGATACACAGGCATAGTTTGCCTTTTTCCAGAGGATCTACTGTAAGAAACTGTAAGAAGAGGACGAAGGTATTTTCTCAGCCTTTCAGGCAAATCCGAAATGCTGAACCATGAGTCCGAATTGAAATGCTAGTCCGAAAGTCTGGGAATTCCGAAAGCTTGAAGTCCGAAAGGGCGGGGGTTTACTGTACAGTAGGGTCTCACATAAAACGAGTATATGGTCGATAAACGAGGGCGTTTTATGCGATTTCGTTTTATGTGAACACAGCATTTTGGTGGCCCAATATCGTCAATGTTCACTGGAAGCGTAAATTTCCGTCAGGAGCGTACGATATTTTGTACGTTTTGTATGATATTTTGGCGTTCTATATGAATGCGTACGATATTTCGTACGTTTTGTACGATATTTCGGCGCTCTATATGAAAACTCCTCGGATTTGCCCCACTTTGGCGGCGGACTCGTTTTATATGATCACATTCGTTCTGATCGAAAATTAAATATTAATATTTTAGGTCGCTCGTTTTAATCGAGACTAGTTTTATGCGAACACGTTTTATGCGGGACCCTACTGTATATGGATGGAGCCGTGAAAAGAAATACAGTACAAGGAAGAGCAGTGGATGTTGGTGTATCGCTGATAAGGGAGGGAAACGAGTGGAAGCTACCTGTACTGCTGTTTGCTGATGATACAGTTCTGATGAGCGATAATGAATGGGAGTTGAAGGGTCTGGTAAATATGTTTGGAACAGTGTGCGAAAAACGGAATCTGAAGGTAAATGCGGGGAAGAGCAAGGTTATGGTCTTCGAAAGGGGTGAAGCCACAGAGTGTGAGGTGAAGTTGAACGGTCAGGCTATGGAGATTGTCAGCTCATTTAAGTATCTGGGCAGTGTGTTGAGTAAAGATGGGACTATGGATGAAAAAGTGCGGGAGAGGGTGCAACAGGGGAAGAGGATTGTAGGAACGCTGAAAGCAGTAACAAGAAATAAGGTGGTCAGCATGGAAGTGAAGAAGTCCTTGCATGACAGTGTGGTAATCCCGACATTGTCTTACGGAAGCGAAGCATGGACGTTGGTGGAGAGACTCCAACCAAGAGTGAGAGGGGTGGAAATAAGTTACTTGAGAAGTGCGTGCGAAGTTACATGGAGAGATAGACAGACGAATGAGGAAGTAAGAGGGAGGTGTGGTGTGGAGGTAGATGTGCTGAAAAGTGTGAAAAGGAACACCTTGAGATAGTTCGGCCATATGGAACGTATGGGAAGCGAGAGAATGACTAAGAGGCTGTACGAGAACGAGGTGGAAGGACCGACAGGGAGAGGTAAACCGAAAGAGAGGTACAAGGATGGAGTGAAGAAGTACAGTATATGGATGAAGGCGGTGCTGGTTGGGAGGAGGGGCATTGACTGACTGGGGACAGAGGTGCATGGGGGCGTTTCGTTCGTGGCCACCCCTTCGGAGACCATGGCGTCAGGCAATATTAGCCTTGCATCATTAGTTCCACTAATTTCTTCTTATCTTCATAACAGAAAAATACGTGTAATGGTAGATGGCCTTTATTCTCAATTTCACTCAATAAATGCTGGTGTTCCCCAGGGATCAGTTTTGGCCCCAATTCTGTTCCTCATTCATATCAATGATCTCATATCTACCACTCATAATCCAATACATTCCTACGCAGATGACTCAACACTCCACAGTTCCTTCACATTTACCAATTCTTTCACCCAACCCGATCTTATAAATTCAAAAATAAACACTGCAATTTCTCTGAACCAGTACCTTTCTAGAATTGATGGATGGGGACAAAAGAATCTAGTTTCCTTTAATGGTTCCAATTAATGCACAGAAAACCAAATACATTAAATTTTCTAACCGACAGAATCTCACTGACTCCCATATATTTTTTAATTATGTAAATATTCCCACTTCCCCTAGTATTGACATTCTCGGTGTAACATTAACTACTAACTTGAGCTGGACACATTATGTTAGAAGCATTGCTAAGAATGCCTCTAAAAAACTGGGACTCCTGTACAGAGTTCGAGAATTCTTCACTGACGAGCAGTTGGCCGTGATATATAAAATTCATGTGCGTTCTCAGATGGATTACTGTTCACCTCTGTGGGGTGGAAGTGGAGTGGTTGCATTGAGGCAGTTGGACAAAATTCAAAATAAAGCTATTAGATTAATCAATAACCCTGCAATCACACAGGACCTTCCTACATTATCCATACGAAGAAACGTTGCATCCCTTGCATTATTCTACAGATATTTTCACAGCAATTGTTCCGAGGAACTTGCTTCAATTGTGCCGCCTCTCCACATCTTTCCGCGTAGAACTAGGGCAGCTGAGAGCGCCCATGAATTTACACTTTCTCCTCCACAATGCAGAACTTCTGCTTATCAGAATTCATTTATCCCCAGAGCTACTACTCTTTGGAATTCACTTCCCTCGAATTGCTTTCCACAAACTTACAATCTGCAAATGTTTAAATCCAGTTGTTACAAACATTTTATGAATGGAGGATGCCTTTAGGCACATGGACCTTTTTGTTTTATCTGTGTTTTTCCTTCCTCCGTTCATTGTCTCTTTAAAAAAAAAAAAAAAAAAAAAAAAAAAAAAAAAAATAGGCTAAAAAAAAAAAAAAAATTTTTTTTTTTACGTCTGTACGGTCTGATCTTAAATCAAAGAACCTGACAAGTGAGGCTGCTCTTAACAGGTTTGCCTGGAACACCGCCATTAGGACGCGAGACCATAACCGCGCTTTGTGTGGAGCACTCGATCTTTAAATTTGTGTAGGCCTACTGTATTTATATTTGTATTTTTTACATCATTACCATATTGTCACATATTCTACTGTATTCTGTATACCGGTCTCCGTCACTATCCAATGCCTTGATTTACGATATTATTATAGGTTTTTAGGTGTTTTGGTTTGGTTTTGGCTGGTTCCAGAACACATCCCCATTTACCCCATTAATTAGAGTTGGCTATACGATTTTTCTATTTAAGATCAGGTTTTCAGGAACGTAACCCAATCGTAAATCGAGGGAGACCTGTATATAATAATGGATTTTGGTTTTTCAGGAACGTATGCCTATGCCTGATACAGTTCAACTAGAAGGCCGAGGATCCCACCATCACATGTGTGCCTGTTCCTCTTAGGTCACATCAGGTAAGTCACACACACACTTAAGGGGAGGTTTTTAGTTTGTTCCCTAGACCTCCATCAAGCTTAAAATTACACCCTCTAGACCCCCTTTCAAGATACATTTGTAAACATTTGTTAAAAAAAAAGTCCCGGCTGAAGGCCGGTTCCTCTTAAATTATAATGTAAAACTTGCAAAATAAACAAACCAAAACTTATACGAACACAGTAAAAAGACAAAACAACTAATCAAAATTGCTATGTGGAAACAACGCTTAAGTAAAATAATAATTTATAAATAAAAGAACACAATCCACCACATATCGCACACATAACAACGCACTATCGTCACATTCAAGGAATTAGTCAATTTGGGAAACGGGGACGTTCTGGTAAATTTTACTAAACTCTGAATGAATAAAGAAACTACAATTAGTGTCAAAATTTTCTATTAAAATTAAATTTGCAACCTGACAAGACATTAACAATAGTACAAAATACAAATAGCACTCACTAACGATAGTGTTATCGGGTAGGTACGTGTAAGCATAGCATGCCTCAAGTGACCCGTAACAATTACTACCCTACAGTGGGATCACCTATCTCGATAGGTATTGGGACTGAAAAAAGCAATCGAGATTCGAAATATCGAGATGCGAAGTTAACTTCTTATGGGGGAAAATACAATAGGGACCAGTGAGTCGGCAAGTAACCCACATCAAATCTGACAATCACCACTTTTGACCCCTTTACTTGTACTTACGATCGCCAACCAGCTGTATTAACCCCCTTTTTGCTCAATCTGGATCAATATGTGTATCTTATGACTCCCTAACCCTTCAGCTACAACTACATAGGATAGGTGGATAGGCCTAGGCCAGTAAGTGACAGCCTTGAGGCAGTGATGACCAGAGTAGACGAGTTAGCGACGGAAAATGTGGCACTCAAGGCTCAGCTTAAGGAATATGAGGGCCACCTGAGTGAGGAAGTAGAAGTAATTAGTGAGGTAAAAAATTAGTGGACAAGGGTAGAGAGTGCAAAGGTGGTAGCCCTTGAAGAAATTGTGAAGGAGCAGAAGGAAGAGAGAGAAAAGGAAAAGAAAGAGTTTGAAAAAAATGTAGTGCAAGTTTTAAAGAAGAAAGAGAAGGTAGTGAGAGAGACAATAGATAAGAGGTAAGTGTGTAATAATCTTTGGATATGTGGAAGAGCACCTGGCAGATATGAAGGTAAGAAAGGAAAGTGATGATGAGGAAGTCAAGGGGATACTGGAATACTTAGACGAGGGTTATGGATGGGTAAAAGAACTGGAGGAGGTGAGAAGGTTAGGAAAATATAAGAAGGGCGAGATGAGACCACTAAGAGTAGAACTTAAGTCAAGATCAACGGCAGAAGCAGTGGCTAATGTAAGGTGGAAATTAAATTCGACAGAGCTGAATCATATAAGGGTAAAAACGGACCTAAGTGTAGAAGAACGAGAACAGTTAAGGGAACTACAAGCTAAGGCTGATGAAGAGAATGGAAAGTTGTCTGAAGAGCAAAAGAAGATTTTTTTTGGGAGAATAAGGGAAGGGCAATTAAGGAAGTGGTACATCAGGAGCCACCAAGAACCGAAAGTAAGAGGAGTGATAGTGAAAGAGGCAGAGAGACAAGTACCAAGTCGAAGCAAGGAGTCGGAGCGAGAGATAATGCAGGGAGCAGGGAACTGGAGAGAGAGCCAGGACATAAAGGAAAGGAAAGGAAATCAAGCAACAACAGGACTAGTGACTCTTCTAGGCTGCTTGACCTCCAAAACACTGAGGATCAAGTGTCCAAACAGTGGTTTAGAGTGGGTAAGGGAACATTGGAAAGGGAACTAATGTCCGTGGCAGGATTAGGAAGTTAGTAGGGGACAGATTGGTTAGTAACTTAGGGGAGGATAAAATAAAATTATTCATTTACAAACGCAATCAGTCGCGGGTTTGATGCGAGATATTTGTCTAGGCGGAGTTTAAATGAATCAAGGTGCTGCAGTCTATAACGTCTCGGGGAAGCCCATTCCACAAGTTGACAACTCAATTGAAGAAGAAATTCTTAGATTCATGTGAGTAAAAAGATTTACCAATAATTTTGCAACCGTTTCCCCGCGTGTAATTAGATTGGTCGATAAGTACTTACTACAGTTCATATTGTCGATGCCTTTGATGATTTTGAACACTTGAATTAAGTCACCTCTTAATCTGCGCTGGGTTAAAGGAAATAGATTTAATTCTCTAAGACGCTCTTCGTATGGTTTGTTCTTTAGGCTAGGTATCATTTTGGTAACTCTACGTTGAACTCGTTCTAGCTTGTTTATATCTTTTTGGTAATAAGGGCACCAGGATTGAACTCAGTATTCCAGAAGAGGGCGGACTAAGGAATTGTAAAGGGTTAGGATAACTTCTTTGGATTTATGCTCAAATGACCTGCCTATAAAGCCAATTATTTTGTTTGCCTTCTTAACAACTTCTGAACATTGTTGACTCGGTTTTAGGTTACTCGATATTGTTACTCCCAGATCGGTTTCTCTGTTTACATTCTTAAGCTGAGTGCCATTCATCGAATAGTTTGCTTTCTCATTTAGGTATCCGATATGTAGTACTTTACATTTATCCGCATTGAAACTCATTTGCCAAATTTGGGCCCAACATGACAATTTATCTAGATTGTGTTGCATATCGTCAACTTGTTCTTTTGAGAGTACGCTATTTGCAATTTTTGTATCGTCAGCAAATTTTGAGATTGTACAGGTGAGACCCTCATCTATGTCGTTGATGTAAATTAGAAAGAGAATTGGTCCTAGTACCGATCCCTGGGGTACCCCGCTACTTACATTGGTCCATTTAGATGCCTTACCGTTTATGACTACTCTTTGCTTTCTGTCGCTGAGCCAATTTTCTATCCATTTCAACACACCGTCTTGTATTCCATGCGCTTTTAGTTTTAGCAGTAAACGTTTGTGGGGAACTTTGTCAAAGGCCTTTTGAAAATCAAGGTATATAATATCTACAGCTTTACTCTCATCGTAGAGGTTGAGGATATCGTGGAAGAAGTCTAAGAGGTTTGTTAAACAGGAACGTTTTTTACGAAAGCCGTGTTGAGTATCTTTAAGTATGTTATTTTCCTCTAAGTGATTTACGAGTCTGTCTCTTATGACCGTTTCTAGCATTTTACATACAACTGAGGTTAAGCTAATTGGACAATAGTTACTGGGTAGGGATTTGCTGCCTTTTTTTAATATCGGTGTTACGTTGGCTAGCTTCCACTGATCAGGCATAGTTCCAGACTGCAAGGATTTATTGAATAGTAATGTCAGTGGTTTGGAGAGCTCATCCTTAGCTTCCTTTAGAACTCTAGGCGAGATTGTATCAGGTCCAGGCGTTTTATTTACCTTGAGTTTATCTAAACAATTCAATACTTCTCTCTCTGTAACGGTGACATTGCTTAGAACATCTGAATCGGCGATAGTGTAGGTATATCACTGAGGTCTTCTGTTTTAAAAACTGATGCAAAGAAGGTATTGAGGGCATTACTCATTTGTACTTCGTCTTTGGTGTATTCTCCATTTTCATCGACTAATGGTCCAACAGTAGAAGTAACTACTTTTTTCTTTCTGATATAACTATAGAATTCTTTCGGGTTTGTTTTACTTTGATTCGCAATATGTAGCTCTAGGGTCTTTTTACTTTGCTTAATTAACTTTTTGGCTTTGCGTCGTAGCTCTACAAATTTCACCCGTTCTTCGTCATTTTGTGAGGATTTTAATCTATCATTAGCAAATTTTTTAGCAAGCAGACAGTTTGAAATATCATTATTCCACCATTTAGGCTTATTATTATGGCCTGGGCGCCATATTTTCGATGGTATGCAGTCTTGCACTGCTTTTAGGTAAGTGGTTTCGAATAACTTCCAAGATATATTTATGTCGTTATTGTTAATTAAAAAGCTCCAGTCAGTTTCTTTAACCCTTGGGATCCGGGAGGCCTCATATGAGGCAAAATGTATTTTGGTTAGGAGTCCGGGAGGCCTCATATGAGGTAAAAATCGCGGCTAAAATCGTCATAACTCGGCAACCACGCGTCGTAGATATGTAATCTCAACGGCAGTCTACAGACAACAAGATGTTCTACAATTTGCAAAAAACCTGACTGCTCTAGGTGGTCTCAATCAGTAGCTACTGAATTATGAAGCTTGACTGTACAAAAATGGCCCCGGACACAGCGAACCGCCTCGTATGAGGGCCCCCGGATCCGGAGGGTTAACCCTTCCAGCCCGGGTGTCATTTAAAAATGACGGCTCGGCAGATGGGCAGCTGCCCGGGTGTCCTTTTAAAATCTCTATGCTTGAAAGCGTGCTTTAAAATTCGCGCGGGCAAATTTTACTTTGCAGGGGCGATCGCAGCACCACCAAGCCTCAACTACTACCGTTATCAGTTCCTACGTGGCCGCCATAGCGAGTTATAGCGAAATCATGAATTCCGACGCGTCCGATTCTGTGCAACCTCCCGCGCGCCCCAGTGCTACCCCGCTTGCTACTTCGACGCCTGTTCCAACCGAGAAGAAAGCCAAACGAAAGGAAGTTAAACGTTTGTTGAGTGATAGTGCTATACAACGAGAACTTTTTAACGTTGAACTGAGCAGTGGCGAAAGCTCGGTGGAGAAAAACCTATTTGTTAACAGTGGAAGTGGAAGCGAAGTTGAGGATTTTGTTGGCTTTGGAGAGGACGACAATGTAGATTGTTACGATCCAGGTTCTACAAGACACAGGGCTCTTCATCATTGGACTAGATAAGGCTAAATTCAACAACGGTAACACTAGTTCCAACCCCTGCCTTAACCACTGGAGAACAAAACACCTATACCGCCCTGAGTCGTGCCTGGACAACGAGGTATCCTATGACTCGGTAAAAGGTGCACACTATAGGCTGATGATCACTGAAGCAGCCTATACTCATACAACATACGATTACTTTTATTAAGGTATACAAGGAAAAAGATAGATAGCGTAATTAAATCGCAGCAACGATTTAATAGCAAACTAGAAGAAGGATAATTAACGTTACGTTAAATAATCAGTAAACTGTCACTCCTGTCTGAAAGAAAGTGAAACAAAGAAAGTCCTAAAGCATCATGCAGGAATCTTCTGCAAAAGTCAGATGCAACTAAGAAGTACGTCTCGGATTCTGAACTGTGTATTATTACTGTGGGAACATATATAGTGTAGGGACATACGGTGTTATCTGGCACAGGTGTAATTATAAAACAGTCGGCAGTCTAAACTCTAACCACAAAAAGATGTGCTTTCTCCCACCAGGCACAAGCCTGCTCTGGTTAGGTCTCTCAGCAACAATCACGACTTACTATAAACATAAGGAACAATAATGCTGCACACATATAAACAATGAGATTATAAACCCTAATCGGGGGTCTGCCAGGTGGACGAAGTCTAGCAGGGGAGTCGTAGGCTAGGCTACCTGGGCCGAGCCACCTGCTCGGTAGCCTAGTGTCGTTCTCAAGTCTGTGCACCTAGTTACATTAAATGACGGGGTGCTCTCTTGAGAGATCCAGGTCTCGTGTACCTGGTTCTCTCCTGGCGACCCTCCTAAGTCAAAAGCTAACGAGCTAGCAGTGCTGGGTGGACTAGGCAAACGCCCTCACGCCAACACAGTGCTAGGCTCTAAGGTACACAGACAAGAAAATGACCTAGGCCTCCGCAGGTATCCGGTACAAGTGCATAGGCTCAACGAAGTCTATGCTCATAGGAAACTGTAACCTGATAGCCTCTCCCCAGTCTAGCATCGACTGACCTGGCAGACACCCAAGAAAATAAGGTAGGGGCAACACGATGAGTATATCAAACCTCCCCAAGCCAAAATGGATAACCCTCTGATCCAAAATGCCTAACTAATTACATATAATATCTCTGAGAGCTCGCTGTATAATACAGTGACGGATATATGAAATCAACGTCAAGGGGAAGGGCAGTTAATTAATAGTAGGATATACAGAGAAAAGAAGGTAAGCAGTGGTAGAGAAAGTTTGCAATAGGGGGGTGAGGTGGGCTGATAGATTGCAAAGGGATGTTAGCGTTACAGCACTAAGAGGAGCTCTGCCCGTGGAAGTCACAAGGGAGTCTGTGCGTGTAGGCGCACCCATTCCCGACGCGGCGGGAAAGCGGTGACGGAGCAGGAGGGAGGAGCCCGGCGACGAATCAGGCGCCCGAGAGATGACGTAACTAACCAAGTTGCACGATATCAATCCGCCAATACCACCCAGCTCTGATTTCTCTCTCTCTCTCTCTCTCTCTCTCTCACTCACTCACTCACACTCTCCAACTTCCACGAGTCATCTAATACATTAAATCTATGACAGCTGGAATAAAATACAATGCATTGTCACAGGTGAAAATAAAGAGTATTTCTGGACTACCTGTGACACTATGATGCACTAGGAAGAAACTAGAACTTAATCAATAAACTACAGCCCATAACACTGCCTGGGGAGAGGGGAGAAGAGGATGGGGAGCCAACCGCTGCCCCCTCGTGGTCGCTGGGGAGCTGACGTGCGTCACAAGATCTATTTGAGGGGGGAGACAGTAGTGATGATCCTGATGTGGAAGTGGTTGAGGAAGGTGCTACTGAACTTCCAAGTGTGCTAGAGCCAACCCCTTCGCCAAGTTTTGTAGGCCAGTCTAGGCCTAGGCCTAGCCCTAGCCCAGGACCTTCCCCTTTACCTGCCCGTACGCCCTTGAAAGTGAGCAAATATTTTTATAAACAATCATTGGTGAAAAGTGCAGCTAAAAAAGCACGCAGGGCAGCAGCAGAAAATGCTAGGGAAGCGGAAGACAGTGATAGTGACGCCGTCCCTGGTCTAGCAACCACCCGCATTCCTTTGTCCCGACGCCTTGACCCGGGACGCTGCGTGGGTCACCCACAACCCTCGGCTTCATCTCTCCCTGACGATGACCAAAGGGCCTCTACAAGTGGTACTAGTGGGGCGGCATTGTCCTCCCACAGTGTGCTACCACAGGCCCCGCATCGTAGGGCATTATTTGCTGCGGGGAAGCTCTCGGCTCGCCGCAAAAGGAGCCCAACTCCCGAGGCCGAGGCTCCCATTGTTGAACCTCCCGCAGCCTCCCGCGCCCCACATCGCCGACGCCCGGTCACTTCTTCACCCGAATTGTCTCCTGAAGAGGATGCTGACGACCCAACATTGCCCCAGATGACCTGACGTCGCCTGAGGAGGAGGAGGAGGATGTGGAAGAGGAGGAAGTCCCGACAAGACAGGTTAGAGGGCGAGGTCGTGTACGTGGTCGTGGTCAGCTTGCCGACGCCGATGCCCCTGGGCCTGCACGTGGGTGTGGGCGTCTAGGGCGTCCGCGTGGCCAAGGGCATGTGCCAGGGCGTGTACCTGCTGCAGCTGCACGTCCTTGAGCATCCGACCTGTTTGTGTGGACAGATGGGGCTGATTTTGAGCCAGATTGTCCTGCCTTTGACGAGGTACAGCAGGGTTCCGGGGTGTCACCAGCATATCCCTGTGGCCCAAATGCTACCCCCAGTGAACTTTTCTGTAGCTTCTATGACAATGAAGTCATGGAATACCTCGTCGAAGAGACAAATAACCACCATGCTATCTGTTCCAACTTTCTTGGGAGGAAGACCAGTGTCAAGATGGTGGCATGGAGAGCTCTCACTGTGGCAGAACTATATGTGTTCTTGGCACTCACAATGCTGATGACACATATAAAGAAGCACGTTCTGGCCGAGTACTGGATCACTGGCGACATCGTAACGACTCCAGCATTTGGCAAGTACATGTCCAGGGATAGGTACTTCGACATCCTCTCATATATCCATCTCACAAACAACATGTCAGTCCACCTTCAAGACTCACTATGGAAGATCAGGAAGCTGTATGACATGATACGTCATCGGTTTTCCACCTACCTGATTCCTTTCCAGAAGATGTGCCTCGATGAGTCTCTGGTCCTGTTCCGTGGTAGGCTGCACTTCCGGCAGTATATCCCGTCCAAGAGACACCGCATCGGCATCAAGCTCTTCGTCCTCTGCGACTGCAAGACGGGATATGTGCTGGACTTTATAGTCTACAGCGGCAAGGGTGGCGAAATTCAGACTGACCCCCTCATTGGTTTTGGCGGCGCTGTTGTAGTAAAGAAGATGATAGAGAGGTACTTCCATCAAAACCACATCCTCTACACCGATAACTACTACACGTCGCCTATCCTGGCCAAGTACCTCCATGACCACAAGACTGGAACTGTCGGCACAGTCAAGGCCAAGAGGAAGGGCATGCCAACCTACCTAAAGAAGAGTGGCCCCATCCTCTCCATCCACTGGCATGACCAGCGCAAGGTCAACCTCCTCACCACATGCCACAGGGCCGAGATGGTCGCCACAGGGAAGGTGGACCGAAGAACCAAGAACCCCGTCCAGAAACCAGCTGCTGCCCTGGACTACAACATAAATATGCGCCTCGTCGACAAGTCCGACATGCAGATGGGCTTCATCGACTGCCTGCGAACATCTTGCAGGTGGTACAAGAAGTTTATCCTGCATACGGTAGATATGTCGGTCCTCAATGCATACAACATCTACCGTCTGAGGACTCCAATAGCCCTGAAGTACAAGTCCCTGCGGACCTTCCATAAGCAGGTGATACTTGAGCTCCTGGCTAAACATGCGGGTACACCAGGGAGGCCACTACAAGGACCATGCATGCTGGACAGAACGGGGTGTGCTGAATTTTTCAGGAAGCACCAGCTCAACGCCCTTCCTTTCAAAGCACCAGGTAGTAAAAGCAGAATCCAGAAGAGGTGCCATGTGCCAGTTTGCTGAAATGGATGGAGAGCTATTTAACAGATAGGGAAATGAGGACCAACATTAGAGGAACTTACTCATCGTGGCGGAAAGTTGAGAGTGGTGTGCCGCAGGGATCTGTGTTGGCACCTCTCATGTTCCTTATGTACGTGAATGACCTGCCGATAGGCATAAACTCTTACATGTCAATGTTTGCAGATGACGTAAAAATTATGAGACAAATAACAAATAAAAGTAGTTGTGAGGAGCTGCAAGGGGATTTAGATAAAATATACGAATGGAGCACCAAGTGGAAAATGAAATTTAATATAAGTAAATGTCATGTGTTAAATATGGGAAGAAGTGTGAATAGACCAAATTGGGAGTACAGGATGGGAGATAATAAAATTAGCAAGGCCGAAAAAGAAAAAGATTTAGGGTTGATTATACAAGATAATTTGTCGCCAGAGAAACATATTAACAAGCTCTTTAGCGGAATGTATGCAATGGCCGGGAATATGAAAGTTGCTCTGAACTATTTGGATGAGACCATGGTAGCGAAAATTATGAAGAGTATGATTAGACCAAGATTGGAGTATGCAGCAGTGGTGTGGTCCCCGCATCTAAAGAAGCATATTCACAAGTTAGAAAGAATCCAGAGAGCAGTCACTAGATTGGTTCCAAGTCTCAGAGAACTGCCATATGAAGGGAGGCTAGACAAATTAAATCTACCGAGTCTAAAAGAGAGGAGAGAGAGGGGAGACATGATAATGATGTACAAATGTACCCGGGGGCTGGAGAGGCTGGATAGGGAGGATATATTAATTATGGATACAGGAATAACTAGAGGCCACAGCTACAAAGTAAAAAGACCTACCTGCAAGAACGATATCAGGAAGTTTAGCTTCCCCTATAGATGTATTGACAAATGGAATGGGCTGGAGGAGGAGGTGGTAGGGGCAAGGAACATCCATATTTTCAAGAAAAAATTGGATAAAAAGTAGACTGAGAGACGGGACAACACGAGCTTAGCTCAACTCCTGTAAACTACAATTAGGTAAATTAGGTAAATACATAAGTAATAATAAGTGCCTTCAGAACAATATGAACAAGTGAAAGTGACACTATATATATTATTAGCTTACCTAACAATACATAAAAGTGAAAATGACACCATCAACTATCAAAGTCCAGTGAAAGTGACACTATAATAATAATAATAATAATAAAACAAAGTAATAAGTGACAGAGACACAAATAACTTCATGAAAATAACTTTATTGAGTGAAAATAACATAACTATAATACATTGCATAATAAACAATAAAACACTATCAAATCGCTTCCCGGCATAATTGCGGGTGGAGCGACGAGTGCAACTGGGCGTCGTAGCCGGGGCCGCGGTTGAGTGTTCGGACGCGCCCAGGTAAATACGCGGAAAAAGTTACCTCCACTTCCATCACCATAACTCTGGAACCAGTTGAGCTAGAGAGCTCTACTCAACGCCATTCTACGCGGCAAGGTAACACGGACATTTTGACATATGTTTGATTAATGTAGATAATATATTAAGCGAGATTAGCCTTAGTTTACTTTTGTTGATTTTCGGCCAGATCGCCCGGATACGAGCTCCGTCATTTGGAAAGGCAGCCCGGGCCACGAGGGTTAAACATAGCTCTTAAGTTTATGAAAGTTTGCTTTCTTGAAATTAGGGACTTTTTCGATGCTACTATTTGGTTCGTTACTAGTAAACTTTAACCCTCCAGCCCCGGCTATTGTATTCTATAATTAACCAAAAACCCGGGGGTTTTGGCCGAAAAACCTCTACGCCTAGGCTACTGTATCTTTGTTATTTTGACTGCTTCCGCATTCCCGCGCATCCCCAAGCGTAGATGTGTTTCGTACCTGTAGAATGGCGTTAAGTAGAGCTCTCTAAGTCAACTGGTTCAGTTGTGATGATGATTTCATTGTAGATAACTTTGTGGCAAAAACAGCCACTTTACACTACTTTTCGCTACTTAACAATAACATACAGGCACACACGAATAAGCGACGCACTCCTTCTTGTGGTCAGAGATGCGCGGCGTCGGTCCAGCCGGCTGTTGTTTACATGCGTCGGACGGACGCCTCGCACACCAAGCTTACAGGCTTTCAAGCTGCCGGAGCCTCAGAGCCCTACCGGGTAGCGCGGGGTGTGTTTTTTATGGGTTTCTCAGAGCCCAACCGGGTCTGGAGGGTTAAAGTGAAAGTTATCGTACGATGGTCGCTGTTACTGAATTCATCACCAACATTCAAATTCTCTATTAATTCTTCTTTTGTTGCAAGTACAATGTCAAGAACGTTATTACCACGGGTCGGCGTTCGAACAAATTAATAAAGCGAACTCTCTTGCAAGTTCGTATACAAGTCATGTCCGGAGTGTGAAGTAAGAGTATCGCCCCACTTGGTCTCTATCTATCTATTGCCTGACGCCGTGATCCCCGAAGGGGTGGCCACGAACGAACCGCCCCCATGCACCTCTGTCCCCAGTCAGTCGACGCCCCTCCCCCCAACCAGCACTGCCTTCGTTCATGTTGTTGTTGTTGTTGTTGTTCCCTAAGCTGCCTGGCCGAACAGCCCCGAGTCCCTGAGAAAGGCCATGGCCACGATCGGGCTTTCCCACAGAGCTCTCATTGAGTGTAGATTGTGTTGTTGGCGTAAGTGGTTGTGTGAAATGCAGTCTTCTATGATGTGTTTAATGGTATGGGGTGCTGTGTTACATCCCGGGCAGGTGTCGACAACGGAGTCATCCAGTCTCTTCTGATAGCTCAGGAGAGCTGGACGGTGTCCGCATCTCAGCCTGGCCAGGTGGACTCTGTCCTCGCGAGGAAGGGAGGATTCGGAAGGATGGATTTCGGGAGGTCGTGCATGCAGCTGCGTGTTGTCTGTGAGTGAGTGGATGGATCGGTGAGAGATATGAGTATGGATGTGCTTCTGGAAGTTGGTTCGGGGTGGGCAGGGAGGGAGAGAGGACAATAATTGTGTGTGATACCGTGTGCTGGGTGTTGTTTTGATATTTCTTGGTGTCTGTGGGTGTGTTGCCATGTAGTTTAGTGGGTGGTCTTGGTTCGTGGAGGCTGCTGCCAGGAATTGAGTGCCTCTCATGTCCAGATGGTCTTTGACTTTGAGGATTTTGGTTTCTTGATGTAGGTGATCTGTGGGTGCAGTAGCTGTGCAGCCTGTAATGATCTTCAGGGCTTTGTTTTGAATAGTCTGTAAGGTCTTATGATGTGTTTCAGCTAGGTTAGAAGCCCAGGCTGGGCTTGCGTATTCCATCACTGATCTTATGTATTGTTTATATACTGTGGTGGTAGTTTCTTTGTTGTGTCCAAATTTTGTGTGAGCAAGTGACCTGAGGGCGTTAAGTCTGGGTGTCAGTTTCTTTTTAATGTTTGTGGTGTGCTGTTTGAATGTCATATGAGTATCATATGTTACTCCTAGGATTTTGGGTGTGTGTGTATGTGTTAGGGGTGTGTTGTTTATGGTGAGTTGAGGGATGTATTCGTGTTCTCCTGTCCAACTTGTGAGCAGGGTTGCGGTGGATTTGGCTGGGGCTAGATTAAGTCTGTTTGTAGTGCACCAGCCATGTAGTGTGTTGAGATAGGGTTGAAGGAGATCTGTTGCTCTTTTTGGGTCATGGTGTGTGCATGTGAGTGTTATGTCATCTGCATAGGAGGCTAAGTTTATTAGGGGCGTATTCGGTGTAGTTATATCGTGCATGTACAGATTGAAGAGTGCGGGCGATAGGACGGATCCTTGTGGGACTCCGTTTGGAAAGTTTCTGATTTTAGAGGACTGACCGGCAAAAGATACGTGTGCACATCTGCCTGCTAGGAAGTTGGCCAGCCACCGTTTTGTGTTGTTGTGCATGTTTGTGTTGTAGATTTTGTTTGTTAGGTTGTGGCGGGGGATGGCATCGAAGGCTTTACTAATGTCGAGTGTGGCTAATAGTGATCTGTGTGGTGGTCTAGCTGAATTGATGCCGTCGAAAGCTCTTTGTGTAAGGTCTGTGAGAAGAGTGTTTGTGGAGTGCAGTGGCCTAAAGCCATGTTGTGTTGGAGCTAGGGGTAGGTCAGGTGTAATTAGTTGTAATACTAGGCGTTCCATGACTTTGGAGGGGGAGCAAAGGAGTGTGATGGGGCGGTGCGAGGAGGGTAGCGTGGGGTCTTTGTTGGGTTTGGGGAATGTGATGATGATACCATGCTTCCAAATGTCTGGTATTGTGTTGTGTGAATAGCTGTAGTTTGATATGTTAGTGAGTGCTTGTATGCCTTGTGGTCCCAGGTGTCTGAGGTGTATGTTGCTTATGTTGTCTAGGCCACAGGCGGGTGAGTGCTTGAGATTGTTGATGATATGCTTTGTCTGGTGATTGGTGAAGGGTGTATAGTCAGGGTCTGTGGGGAATTGTCTCTTACGTCGGATGACACGTCGGTCGTCTTTGTGAGGTTTTAGGTGGCTGACATGTGAGAAGTGATTGATGAGAGTGTTTGCTTGTTGTTTACATGAAGGAGTAGAGTCTGTTGTTGTGATTGCAGCATGTGATTGTGTTGTGTTGCTGTTGGAAAGTGTGATGCTGTTTAGTGTTTTGTATAGTTTTTTGGGGTTTGTTTTGTGATCAAGTGTTTGTAGGAAGTTATTCCAATTTAGTTTTTGTTGTTCTTGTATTTTGTTGTTAGTTTGGGTGTTGAGTGCTTGAATTTGTTGTGTGATGTCTTGTGTGTGGGGTGCTGGGGAGTGTTTCAGTATGTCGCGTTGTCTGATGAGGTTTTGAATTTCTGGTGTGAAGTTGGGGTTGTGTCTTTTCTGTTACCTCTTGGAATGTGTTTCTTGTCAGCGTTTTGGATAGTTTTATTGAGTATGTGTACAGCATTGTTGATGTTAGTGATGGGTGTACTGTTTAGAGTTGTGAAGTGTTGTTCTGTCTCATTTGTGAATGCTTCCCAGTTAGCTCTTTTATAATTGGTGTATGTGTGTTTGTGGCTAGCTGGGGTGAGTCTGGTTTTGGTGGTGATAATGATCGGGAGGTGGTCAGAGCCTAAGGTTCTGACCACCCTCCAGGATGTTGTGGGGGCGAGTTCTGGGGAGCAAAAGGTGATGTCTGGAGATGATGGGTTATAGAGGGCTTGGTGAGGAATATGGGTATGTTGATGGATGTCGTTAAGGATGATGAGGTTATCTGTTTGGTTTTGTAGTACCAGCCCTCTGTCTGTGTCGGGGTTGTCGACAAACCAGGCCGACGTCGTTCATGTAGTTCCTCACTCCATCCTTCCACCTCATATTCGGTCTACCTCTCCCCCTCTGTCCCTCCACCTCGCTCTCGTACACCCTCTTAGTCATTCTCTTGGTCACAGGTAAATTAATGTCGCCAAAAATTACGGTATCTTGTGAGTTACTTACATCTGCAATTTGTTCATAAATTTCTTGGTCAGTTTGCACTGATTGAGCTGGAGGTCTGTATATTAACGCAAGTATTATTTTTATACCTTTATTATTCTTTATTAGCACAAAAGATGTGTCGACGTTCACAATTTGAGGTTTTGACAAGAGGGTAGGGTTAAGACTTTCTTTGATATAAAGTAAAACGCCACCTCCATTTCTATTTATTCGGCTTTTCTCAAACATTACATAACCGGGAAGTGAATATTCTGCTAAAAAGTCTATATTCTGTATTGAGCCAAGATTCTGTTATGCCAATCACATCATAATTTTCTGTAAACACTAGCTCCTCTAAATCTGAAAATTTATTGCGTATGCTACGAGCGTTTGCATAGAAACCTTTAAATTTGTTATTTTAGAATTCACGGAACGCTCTTTAATAATATTTTTGGTTCTTGTCGGATCTACATTTATGTTCATGGCTGTCCTCGGTCCTCACTGTCTTCGGTCGTTATCGCTGGTGGTCCTCGGTTGCCTCTGTTTTTTGCTTGGCGTTAGATGATTGATGTCACTGCTGCTTCTTCTCGGATGGCGTTTTTTGATCCATGGCTGCCGACTGCTTCGTGTAGGAGACGACCGATGCGTGCTGAACCCACAGGGTTTAGATGAGTGCCATCCTTGCGGAACAGAGTAGGCTGGTTATAGAAATTATCCCAGAGCTTGTTGTTGTTGTTGTTCCCCAAGCTGCCTGGCCGAACAGCCCCAAGGCCCTGAGCAAGGCCAAGGCCATAACCGAGCGCCCCCACAGAACCCTCCCCGCCGACCACAATAAAGCCTGGGTGACCGAAGCCACTCCATGGCGGGGAGCTGAGGAGGGTGCGGAAATGCCCGGGAAATCAAAGCCCCACCCAGGGCCCTGTGTCCCTCAGCAATTATGAAGAGAAAGTTGAGGGGCAAGGGAAAAATGTGACGCTTTGGCTTCCAATCTTGGTAGATTGGGAGGTCAATCCACGTTAGAGACGCCGTCACTTGAGATCTAGAAAATATATAAGTAAAAGGAACAGTCAGAGTAAGCTATGGGTATGGCAGAGATTGCTCAGTTCTCACTCTAATAGACCAGCCCATCACCACATGACTAGAACCCAATCCTCTCAGCATCAGCTAGGAAAGGCCCTAGAAAGCTGCCTTTGGCGGGGGGATAGCTCCCCTATTTCAACCCTTTTCGGGGTTGGGCACCCGCCCGAGGTTGATGAATTCAACTTTTTCCTTCAGACACAAATATTTTAGTCGGCTATTTGTGCTGAAGGCCTTGTCGTAGAATTTGTCAGGTGCGTCGATCTTGAGGAGAATGCCTGAGATGATGATATTCCTTGACTTGTTTTTGTAGTGCTGGATCATCTTGCGATATTTCTCCATCAACTCTTCGGATCTGGTGCGCATGACGTCATTTGAACCAGCATGGATGACAAAAAGGGTATTTTCGTTTGCATCCTTTGTGGTATCTTCGAAGGCTTCCACAATGTCGTCCATTCCACCTCCTGGGATGCAAAATCTTTTTCGTCGATTTGGGACTCGGTCGCAGAACTCTTCGACCTGTCCTCGTAGGATGGAATCCCCAACGAGCCTGGTCTCTTCTGGTTCGTCTTCCATCTCTACCAAGATCTTAAATCTGTTTGACATTGTGACTGGTAGATGAGACCTTTTCTGCGTTGGCCGTGCACCGTTCCTCACTGGTGTAATTCCGGAAACCTGTGGTGGCGAGACTCTGCGTACAGGTTGGGGAGAGGAGGGGTTAGAACGGGGGCGAGGGGTTGGTACTGTTCGTGCTAGCAGGCTTCTTGCACGAGGAGTGGGGGAGAGACTAAGGTGAACAGGGCGGCTGTCCTGGTTTGATGTCGGCTCAGGTTCATCAGAAGCATCTGCTGCAGTGGCTACTGCAGGTGTTGGATTGTTGGCAGATGACATTGGGGTGGTGGTAGATGCTGGAGTTGAAACAATTGGAGTTAGTGATACTCCAACGTTGAGTGTTACAAACTCATGGAGTGATTCCAGCTTCCTGGTGAGGGCGTTGATCTTGTTGTGGGCTTCATCCAATTTCGCTGTCAAATCCTCTTGTTGCTGGCAGAGTCGGCAGACTTGTGGATCGGCAGGACAAACATGGAAGCACCAAACCTACCGGTGCAGTTCGTACAGGCACGAGGCATGGTGACGATCACTTTCTTCAGATCACTTCACTCACTTAAAAACACTTAACTCACTTTAAAAACACTTAACTCACTTTAAAAACACTTAACTCACTTTAAAAAACACTTCACTCACTTCAGGTCGCTTCACTTACTTACATGGTGGAGAAGGTGGAACAGGGGGAGAGAGAGGGGGTACAGGAGATTGTGGAGGGGGGAGGAGAATAAAACTAGCAGGGAATGTGGAGTTAGGTCAGGGAAGGGATGGATGAGGAGGTGAACCTGGTAGGAGGCAGAGAGGGAAGAGAAACAAGGAGGTGGATTCCGATATACTGTGCTACTACACTAATATAGATGGAATCAACAGTAAAAAGGTAGAGTTAGATGATATATTAAGAAAAGATCAACCACAGATAGTCTGTTTGACGGAGACAAAGCTGAACCAGGACTTTGACAGCAATATAGTGTTTAGTGAAGGATATAATGTATGGAGATATGATAGAAAGGGAAAAAGGGGAGGTGGAGTGGCAGTATTAGTTAAGAACCCTATGACGGCAAAGCGAGTGGAGTTAAAAAATGACAAGGCAGAAATAATGGCAGTTGAACTCAATGATATAGAAGGAAAAAAGCTAGACATAGCAGTAGCTTACATGCCACCAAAGACCAGAGCATGGAGGGAGTTAGAGTTTGAAGAGATGGTCGAGGATATGATTCAGTCGTTGAGAAGATTGCTTTTAAGAAAGAATAGATTGATCTTGGTGGGAGATTTCAACTGTGGTGAGGTTAATTAGGAATCGGGAGATGCAGGGCCAAATCAGAGATCCTGGGGAAGTCGGCTATTAGAGTTGGTTACGGAAAATGTACTTGCACAACATGTGAAGGAGAATACTTGAATGAGGGGTAATAACGAACCTTCTAAACTCGATCTGATTTTTACAAAAGATCCTCACAAAATTAGTGATATATACTATCTATGTCCTGTAGGCAAAAGTGATCACCTATTACTGAAATGGAAGTTGATCTCGAGTAATGCCAATAGATTAGACAATAGCTATATAAATGACAGACTAAATTATAGTAAAGCTGATTATGTATCCTTGAAAAGATATTTAGAGGGAGTAGATTGGGATCTTATTTTGAAGGAACAAGATGTACAAGGTAAATATAGTAGGTTCCTCTAAATTTATAGAGAAGGAACCAATCTGTTTGTCCCAAGATATATAACTGGAAATTTTACTAAGCAGAAAGAATGGTTTAATTTGAAATGCAAAAGAGCTTTGGGTAAGCGTGATGCAGCTTGGGCTAGATTAAGAAGAAGGAACACTGAGAGTAATTGGAATAAATATAAACAGGAGAGGAATAGATATGTTAACATAATTAGGCAAGTTAAAATGAACTATGAGAAGAACATAGTAAATAAATGTGAAAGTGACCCTAAATTGTTTTATAAATTTATAAACAGTAATTTGAAGGTAAAGAAACAAATTACTAAATTAAGAGTAGATGCTAGGACATATGAAAATGTATCGGACATGTGCGAGGTAATGAATAACAAATTGGGGTCGGTTTTTACTAGAGAGGAAAGTTTTGACGAACCACAGGCGGGAGTTGTTGTTGTTGTTGTTCCCTAAGCTGCCTGACCGAACAGCCCCGAGTCCCTGAGAAAGGCCATGGCCACGATCGGGCTTTCCCACAGAGCTCTCATTGAGTGTAGATTGTGTTGTTGGCGTAAGTGGTTGTGTGAAATGCAGTCTTCTATGATGTGTTTAATGGTATGGGGTGCTGTGTTACATCCCGGGCAGGCGTCGACAACGGAGTCATCCAGTCTCTTCTGATAGCTCAGGAGAGCTGGATGGTGTCCGCATCTCAGCCTGGCCAGGTGGACTCTGTCCTCGCGAGGAAGGGAGGATTCGGAAGGATGGATTTCGGGAGGTCGTGCATGCAGCTGCGTGTTGTCTGTGAGTGAGTGGATGGATCGGTGAGAGATATAAGTATGGATGTGCTTTTGGAAGTTGGTTCGGGTGGGCAGGGAGGGAGAGAGGACAATAATTGTGTGTGATACCGTGTGCTGGGTGTTGTTTTGATATTTCTTGGTGTCTGTGGGTGTGTTGCCATGTAATTTAGTGGGTGGTCTTGGTTCGTGGAGGCTGCTGCCAGGAATTGAGTGCCTCTCATGTCCAGATGGTCTTTGACTTTGAGGATTTTGGTTTCTTGATGTAGGTGATCTGTGGGTGCAGTAGCTGTGCAGCCTGTAATGATCTTCAGGGCTTTGTTTTGAATAGTCTGTAAGGTCTTATGATGTGTTTCAGCTAGGTTAGAAGCCCAGGCTGGGCTTGCGTATTCCATCACTGATCTTATGTATTGTTTATATACTGTGGTGGTAGTTTCTTTGTTGTGTCCAAATTTTGTGTGAGCAAGTGACCTGAGGGCGTTAAGTCTGGGTGTCAGTTTCTTTTTAATGTTTGTGGTGTGCTGTTTGAATGTCATATGAGTATCATATGTTACTCCTAGGATTTTGGGTGTGTGCGTATGTGTTAGGGGTGTGTTGTTTATGGTGAGTTGAGGGATGTATTCGTGTTCTCCTGTCCAACTTGTGAGAAGGGTTGCGGCGGATTTGGCTGGGGCTAGATTAAGTCTGTTTGTAGTGCACCAGCCATGTAGTGTGTTGAGATAGGGTTGAAGGAGACCTGTTGCTCTTTTTGGGTCATGGTGTGTGCATGTGAGTGTTATGTCATCTGCATAGGAGGCTAAGTTTATTTGGGGCGTATTACATTGACATGTAAGAGTTTATGCCTATCGGCAGCTCATTCACGTACAGTTGGTCAAAGTTCCAGCTGACCCACCCTCGCTCTGGGGCTCGCAGAATTATCTGGCAATACTGGTGTAGGAAGGAGGTGTGTCTTACAAAGATTGGGATTGGTAGATCTGACTTCGGCTATATCATTGTTAGAACATATACTAAACAAGGGAAATTAAGCCTATCTCAAATAAAAATGCATACTGTACATCGCTATGTATGATCCCGAACATTCACCCAAAGTTTGTAGATTTGCTTAAATATTCAAGTTTTTATATCCACTGATTGGCAACGCATATAAAACCTGCTAGCTACCACAACATACTTTACTCGATTTTATAAGAATACATATTTCTGTTTTATTGGTGGCTGCTTAATGAAGGAGCATTTAGTCTTCACGTGAACATTACATAGTCTAATTTGCAGTAATATACAGGACAGACACACGTAACACATTAATGGCAAGTGGTATCCCTACACCACAACACCAGTATTGCCAGCTAATTCTGCGAGCCCCAGAGCTAGGGTGGGTCAGCTGGAACTTTGACCAACTGTACATAAGGAACATGAGAGGTGCCAACACAGATCCCTGTGGCACACCACTCTCAACTTTCCGCCACGATGAGTAAGTTCCTCTAATGTTGGTCCTCATTTCTCTATCTGTTAAATAGCTCTCCATCCATTTCAGCAAACTCCCCCTGACACATCCTATCTCTCAAGCTTAGATAACAATCTCTTATGTGGTACCTTATCGAATGCTTTGGAAAGGTCTAAGTAGACGCAGTCCACCCATCCGCCTTCTTGCAGTACATCTATCGCCCTACTGTAGTAACATAGCAAGCGTAGCTGTGTTATTTACCTGTAGAATGGCGTTAAGTAGAGCTCTCTAAGTCAACTGGTTGAGTTGTGATGATGATTTCAGTGGAGATAACTTACAGCAACAACAGCCACTTTACAATACTTTTCGATACTTAACAACAACATACAGGCACACACGAACAAGCGACGCTCTCCTTCTTGTGGCCGGAGATGCGGGGCGTCGGTCCAGCTGGCTGTTGTTTACATGCGTCGGACCGACGCCTCGCACACCAAGCTCACAGGCTTTCAACCACTGGTACAATGTTGTACCACCCGGGTTCCTGGGGGCAAAACATAATGGTACACACGTGTACCATCCGAGTTTGAAGGGTTAAGATCCACACCAGACATGTCAAAACTATTTTGCAGAATCTCTCAGTAGATAAGGCTCCTGGTCCAGATGAAATTCCTCCAATAGTACTTAAGAATTACTCCTTGGTGCTCGCTCCTGTATTGGCAAAAAATTTCCGTCTGTGTACTCATACCTCATGCTTCCCAGTACCCTGGAAAGAAGCAAACATCCATCCAGTTCCTAAAAAAGGTGCCTCTTCAGATCCATCAAACTACAGACCAATAGCTATAACTTCCACTCTTGGTAAAGTCTTTGAAATTATATTAAATAATCACATAATTAAGCATCTTGAGAATAATAAATTAATCAGTGATAGGCAATATGGTTTTAGACGATGTCGATCAACTGCAGACATGCTTTGCCTTCTTACGCATCAAATCAACAAATCTACAGACCAACATGGTGAAACACATACAATAGCACTGGATATATCAAAGGCATTTGATAGAGTCTGGCATCAATCCTTATTGTCGAAGATGTCACACTACGGCCTTGCATCATTAGTTCCACTAATTTCTTCTTATCTTCATAACAGAAAAATACGTGTAATGGTAGATGGCCTTTATTCTCAATTTCACTCAATAAATGCTGGTGTTCCCCAGGGATCAGTTTTGGCCCCAATTCTGTTCCTCATTCATATCAATGATCTCATATCTACCACTCATAATCCAATACATTCCTACGCAGATGACTCAACACTCCACAGTTCCTTCACATTTACCAATTCTTTCACCCAACCCGATCTTATAAATTCAAAAATAAACACTGCAATTTCTCTGAACCAGGACCTTTCTAGAATTAATGGATGGGGACAAAAGAATCTAGTTTCCTTTAATGCACAGAAAACCAAATACATTCAATTTTCTAACCGACAGAATCTCACTGACTCCCATATATTTGTTAATGATGTAAATATTCCCACTTCCCCTAGTATTGACATTCTCGGTGTAACATTAACTACTAACTTGAGCTGGACACATTATGTTAGAAGCATTGCTAAGAATGCCTCTAAAAAACTGGGACTCCTGTACAGAGTTCGAGAATTCTTCACTGACGAGCAGTTGGCCGTGATATATAAAAGACATGTGAGTTCTCAGATGGATTACTGTTCACATCTGTGGGGTGGAAGTGGAGTGGTTGCATTGAGGCAGTTGGACAAAATTCAAAATAAAGCTATTAGATTAATCAATAACCCTGCAATCACACAGGACCTTCCTACATTATCCATACGAAGAAACGTTGCATCCCTTGCATTATTCTACAGATATTTTCACAGCAATTGTTCCGAGGAACTTGCTTCAATTGTGCCGCCTCTCCACATCTTTCCCCGTAGAACTAGGGCAGCTGAGAGCGCCCATGAATTTACACTTTCTCTCCTCCACAATGCAGAACTTCTGCTTATCAGAATTCATTTATCCCCAGAGCTACTACTCTTTGGAATTCACTTCCCTCGAATTGCTTTCCACAAACTTACAATCTACAAATGTTTAAATCCAGTTGTTACAAACATTTTATGAATGGAGGATGCCTTTAGGCACATGGACCTTTTTGTTTTATCTGTGTTTTTCCTTCCTCCGTTCATTGTCTCTTAAAAAAAAAAAAAAAAAAAAAAAAGGATGGGAGATAATATAATTAGCAAGGCCAAAAAAGAAAAGGATTTAGGGTTGATTATACAAGATAACTTGTCGCTAGAAAAACATATTAGCAAGCTCTTTAGCGGAATGTATGCATTGGCCGGGAATATGAAAGTTGCTCTGAACTACTTGGATGAGAACATGTTGGCGAAAATTATAAAAAGTATGATTAGACCAAGATTGGAGTATGTAGCAGTGGTGTGGTCCCCGCATCTTAAGAAGCATTTTCACAAGTTAGAAAGAATCCAGAGAGCAGTTACTAGGTTGGTTCCAAGTCTCAGAGAACTGCCATATGAAGGGAGGCTAGACAAATTAAATCTACCGAGTCTAAAAGAGAGGAGAGAGAGGGGAGACATGATAATGATGTACAAATGTACCCGGGGGCTGGAGAGGCTGGATAGGGAAGATATATTAATTATGGATACAGGAATAACTAGAGGCCACAGCTACAAAGTAAAAAGACCTACCTGCAAGAACGATATCAGGAAGTTTAGCTTCCCCTATAGATGTATTGACAAATGGAATGGGCTGGAGGAGGAGGTGGTAGGGGCAAGGAACATCCATATTTTCAAGAAAAAATTGGATAAAAAGTAGACTGAGAGACGGGACAACACGAGCTTAGCTCAACTCCTGTAAACTACAATTAGGTAAATACAATTAGGCAATTAGGTAAATACATAATAAAGAGAAATAATTACAAAATATGAAAAAGCATTAACAGATTATAACAAAGAGTACTCTTTTAACAAGAACAATCTAAAAAAAATATTGTAAAAAATTAATAACAACAATAGAAAAATTTAAACATTAATACATACAGACAAAAAGTAAGCAGAGGTTATACAGTCACAATAATTGACCTTAAAAAGATTAAATTTATGCAACAATTTACTTACAACAAAACCTCTGTCCACTAAGAGTCTGTATAGTAACTTAGCTGTATCCCAAGTCTTCTACCGGTACTTTTGTACAAATTTTACAAAATCTTATTAGCTGGGAATAAAAACAATTATACGTTATTTTACTATCGATGTTACTACTAGGGAAAGGAAAGTTTATTACGTTGAAATTAAATCGTCAACTTTGTGGTATATTTTAAGTGTTTACTGTTCATTAACAATATGTATATTTATCATTCATCATCATCATCTCCGACGCCTTGTTTCCCCATGGGAAACCCCCGCTAGAGGATGGCCATGACAGAAACGTCTCCAGGCTACTTTGTCAAGACACGCCTCCTTTGCCCATGCCACAATGCCCCTTCCACTACGTGGAAGTTTTTCATCAATATATTTTTCTACTGTACTTTCTTTTCCCATACCATAGGTGGTCTTCCACTACTAGCAGTTCCACTCACGTGACTCCCATATATCTTTCTTGGCATTCTGTCTTCATCCATTCTCTGAACATGACCATACCACCTCAAAGTACTTGTCTCTTTAACCCTCTCACCACGGAAGGGCTCTTGAACGCCCATTAAAAAGCATATAACAGGTACCCGGAAGGCCTCTTGAACGCCCAGTGGTTGAAAGCCTGTGAGCTTCGTGTGCGAGGCGTCGGTCCGACGCATGTAAACAACAGCCGGCTGGACCGACGCCCCGCATCTCCGGCCACAAGAAGGAGAGCGTCGCTTGTTCGTGTGTGCCTGTATGTTGTTGTTAAGTATCGAAAAGTGGTGTAAAGTGGCTGTTTTGGCCATAAAGTTATCTCCAATGAAATCATCATCACAGCTCAACCAGTTGACTAAGAGAGCTCTACTTAATGCCATTCTACAGGTAAATAACACAGCTACGCTTGGGGATGCGCGGGAATGCGGGAAGCAGTCTGATTAACGAATATATGGTAGCCTAGCCTAGACGTTTTTCGGCCAAAACACCCGGGTTTCGAGGAATATATATATAATACATAGCCGGGGCTGGAGGGTTAAAAAAAAAAAAAAAAAAAAAAAAAAATATAAAAGATTTGCTAGCAGTGCGTGGCATTAAGAAACTGCTTGCTTCATGGTCAGATCGTTGCAATCGATCGTATGCATGAAAGAGGTTGACACGCATGTGTCCTGTAGAACTATAACTCTGCAGTAGTTATTTGTTCTCTCCTTAACCCTCTCACCACGGAAGACCTCTTGAACGCCCATAAAAAAGCATATAACAGGTACCCGGAAGGCCTCTTGAACGCCCAGTGGTTGAAAGCCTGTGAGCTTCGTGTGCGAGGCGTCGGTCCGACGCATGTAAACAACAGCCGGCTGGACCGACGCCCCGCATCTCCGGCCACAAGAAGGAGAGCGTCGCTTGTTCGTGTGTGCCTGTATGTTGTTGTTAAGTATCGAAAAGTGGTGTAAAGTGGCTGTTTTGGCCATAAAGTTATCTCCAATGAAATCATCATCACAGCTCAACCAGTTGACTTAGAGAGCTCTACTTAATGCCATTCTACAGGTAAATAACACAGCTACGCTTGGGGATGCGCGGGAATGCGGGAAGCAGTCTGATTAACGAATATACGGTAGCCTAGCCTAGACGTTTTTCGGCCAAAACACCCGGGTTTCGAGGAATATATATATAATACATAGCCGGGGCTGGAGGGTTAAACTAATTGTACAGTAATATTTTTGTACACTTTGGTAAAACAGACATAGTTGCAAATATGTGATATATCTTCTTAAAATTAAAACAAATAAAACTCATACTGGACTGTAGAACCCGTCCTATCACAGCTCGTGACGCATCACACTCTCCAAGGGTACAAGGGGGATATGGACTATTCCGCACCCCCCCCCCCTTTTAAAACAACACAACATATAGTATCACAATAGCTACTGTACCCGTTGCCGTAAAGCTACACAGGTACGCTTTGGTTTATCTAGAGCAACAGACAGGTAGCGTGTAAGGAAAGTATGATTGGAAGCCCAAAGTTGGGTTTTAGCAATATCATCAATCGAAAAAATTTGCAAAAATCTGAGGGATACTGCCCATTTCCTAATATCATGAGCCCTGCCTATCACGCCGGGATTGCTTTCCCTGATAACGCCGACAAGCAAGGAAGCTAACTTCCGTTTTGTAACACGTTTACCTGTCCGGTTAACCCATAAAGCACCTGGTTGGCGAGGTTGCACAGCCCTCATAAACTTTGTGAGAGCTTGCACAGGACATAAAATGTGATGAATGAGGCCTCTCTTCAAGGCCGGGACGGAAAATTCAGAAAAAACATGGTCCGAATGTTCGTTCTTAGCAATAAAGGAGGGAGACGGGCCGATTTGAACATGGCCGTGCAGTCTCCCAAACCTGTGACAGTTTGGTTCGTTGCTCATCGCCGCCAGCTCCGACACCCGGTTTCCGGTGGCAAGTGCCATGAGAAAGACAGCCTTTTTCAAAAGTGAATCAAAATCCGGCGCATTATTATACTTGCACGATTGAAGCAATTCTAAGGCTCAAGGGACCAGGTGGGCATGAGCTGGCGAGGAGGTGGACGAAGCTTGAAACACGTCCTCATAAAACCTTTCTCCTCCGCCTGCGGTATGGAAAGGCCGGTGAGATCAAGGAAGGAGGTCCTAATGGCAGACAGATGATTTTTTAACGTTATGACCGAAAAATGCTTCTGCTCAAATAGATAGTCTAAGTACTTGAAAATTAAGGCTGCCGAGGCAGTCGTTTGCCCTGACTCAACAATCCAGGTTGTAAAAAATTTCCAATGAGATTGATATTGTCTCCTGGTAGACAGTGTGTACTGATTCATTAGCTTCTTAGTGACACTTTGCCCAAATTGATTTAACCATTTGGCATAGTAAATATCTATAAGGCAAAACTGAGCGAGGTCCGAAGGTTGCCAATCGTTTCCAAGTGGAAAACGGAGACCGGGAGGGACACCGGGGTCCTGCACCACTGTTGTAATTGGTGGTACCAAACCTGGGCCGGCCAAAGCGGCGCGATCAAAACTACCCGGCCCCGGTAATCCCTTAGTCTGTGAATGACTTTGCACATTAACACAGAGTCTGGCGGCGGAAACAGATAGATTGAGGTCCACCTGTTCCAGTCCACCAGCAATGCATCGGGTCCCCCCCGCCGGGGTTACCCCGTGACGTGTAAGAAAGAGTGGGAGTCTGTGGTTCTCCACTGACGCAAACAAGTCCACCTGTGGACGGGCCAGCTTTGCAATCCCTTGACAGGACCGCCTGGAAAGCTGCCATTTAGGATGTGAGACTGTAACCACAGCTTCTGTGGACAAACGGTCTTTAAACTTGTATGTATAGCCTGTTTGATTGTCCATTCTACTAGAGTGCTCCGCCGGCGAGAGAGAGCGTCTGCCCAGACGTTCACCACGCCAGGGAGGTAGGTGGCATGCAGGGAAATCCCTAGCGAGTCGGCTAGAGTAAAAATTTGTTCTGACATGTTCAACAACTCTCGAGACCTCACTGAGCCTTGTTTCTGAATGCAAAAAACTGCGGTTTGATTGTCCATTCTGAACGCTATTGATTTGTTCTTCAATGTCCTGCCATGATTTTGGAGAAAGAACAGGGGAACTAAGAGCTCTTGCTTGTTGATATGTGATTGGCTGTCTGCCACCCAGATGCCCTGACCCTGGTGGCCTAGGCTTGACTGATCTCCCCAACCTAGGGTCCCCGAGGCGTCTGTGTCTACCCATACTGTAGGAGGGGGAGAAACCCATGTTACGACCGAGTAGAGGACTTAGTGCTTGGTCCAGGCCGATAGTAAGTTGTGGATTAATGGAGGAATTGGCCATAATTTCTTCTCCGGCAAGAGAGGGAACACTTTGTTGCCTCCAGGATTAATCTCTTGGCTTTCAAATGGCCCAACTTGACAGTTAATTGTACCCAGTTGAGAGAACCGATCAGGGAATCCCACGTTTTCCTGGTCGTATCCAGACTGTGGAGGAACCGGAACAGTTTCCTGCGAAACCTGTTGCGGTTGTCCACACTCTGAGTAAGAGTCAGAGCGTAGGTGTCCCAGACCAGTCCTAACCACTGAATAGTCCTTGAGGGGACAAGGTGTGACTTTGCCAAGTTCACCTTGAACCCTAGGGTTTGAACATGAGCTAACACTTGATTTACATGGTCTTGACATAATTCTAAAGAGTTCGCCACTACTAGCCAATCGTCCAGATACCAAAACACCTGTATGCCTCGAACTAACAGGGGTAAAAGAGCTTGCCGGACAAGTTTGGTAAATACTTTCGGTGCTAGGTTCAACCCGAACGGCATCCTTTGAAAGACATAAGTCTCGTGCCGGATCCTCAGCGCGAGAACATTTTGGAACCTCTTGTTTATAGGGACATGCTAATAGGCATCTTTGAGATCGATCGAGCACATCCAACCTTGTGGCGGAAGTGCGAGTCTGAGTTGCTGTACAGTCAACATCCTGAAGGGTGAATTCTCTATAAAGTGTTCAGGTGCGAGAGATCTAGAACTGGTCGCATCTGCACACTGTCCCTTTTTGGCACTAAGAAGAGTCTTGACGTGAATACTGGCTGATAGGTATTGACCTGAATAAGGACCCGTTTGGCAATCATTTCCTGTAATAGGACCTCTTCCTCCTGAGACACCGGGGTATATTCCTGCGGTCGATGCAGTTGAGGCCGCCGGCGCCACCGCCAGGTGATTCCTTTGCTCACTACCTTCCTGGCCCAGGTATGCTTGGGCCAGGCTGAGCGGAATGATCGGAACGAACCCAGGTGCAACCGGGGTTCGTCCTTCAAGGCAACTCTCCAATCCTGGTCCTTGGAGCTCGGCCCTGGGATGTGGAGAGTATGAGTGGCTAGTTTTTTTGGAGGGGGAGGTGGGTTGGCATCGGACGCTTGACTAGTTTTGGCTGGTGCAGTGCCCTGATGACCTTTGTATGGGGCCTTACCCTTATACCCGTGCTGTTTACCTTGTTTGGGTTTGTGCTGATTACCTCCCTGCTGAGGAGGTGGTCTGGGATCTCTTGGTGACTGCTTAGGTTGGGGTTGGTACGGTTTGTTACCGCCCTTTGATTTATGAAAGGGTTTCTTAGGTGGGTCCTTCCTAGCTTGGGAGGTAACTTGTTTCCACCCACTTACCATATTAAAAACTAGACTCCAAGTTTCAGAGTTAAGCAGGGTGGCAGTAAGAACCGGGGAGAGAGTTACCCGGCGACCTATGTCCGCCGGCAACTTTCTCACCAGATGTACTCTCAGATCTTGGCAGGCTCGAACTGCTTCCAAAATTGCAATTCTAATGTCCCCTAGTGACTGAATGGCATTTTGTAGCAAGAGTCTACGAGACAGCTCAGTAGCTTTTCTAATTTGGGGGTCAGCTATGGCCGAGATAGTGCGTGCAAGAGAGGCGGCTATTTGATGACTCACCAAGTACTGAGAGAACATCCGGTAGGCTTTATTGCGTAACTTAAAATCCCGCTCCAAGTGAGCAGCCGGGGGGGGAGAAAAGGGTTCATCAAGGGCATGTAATGACACTTCGGGGGCCGCCAGAAAAGTTAGTAAGGCTGGGGACACCCCTTCTGCTTTGGATACCGGCAGGGAAAAGTAAGTAAGGTTATCCGGAGGAATCTGATGAGAAGATTTGGAGGTGATAGAGGTGGCAAAAACCTGAGCTTCTAATTCCCAATCTACCCAAGGGCCTACTCCTACCTGCCCCATCTGCAGTACCGGAGTTGTAGCCAACTCCGGCGTGAGAGCATTCAAGGCTTTGACATCATTGATGCCATCAGCCTTTGACCAGTCAGCAAATAGTTTTGCAAATGCGGCGGAAGGAACGGCCGGCGCGGCTGAATAAACAAAGTAAGCTGGGTTAAGTGAACTTGGTACACCCTTAATCAGTACATCCAAAACCCTCCCTGTCTCGTCTTTGGCCCTAAATTTACGGTTCTTATTGATCTCAATTGACCACTCTCCGGGAACTGGGGGGTCCCCTGACACTGAAGGTTGAGCTAAAAGGGGGTTCTCTGGTACCACAGGTACCCAAGAGCAGTCAGTACCATAGAGGAGGGGCATGGGGCCCTTCCTCAGAGGCGCCTTATCTAAAGGAGGAGGTTGGACATCCGTAACAACCCTGAGGGTGGACATAGCTAGCGTCGCCGGCACTGTAGGGCCTAGGGCAGCTGCTACCACTGGGGTCGGACAAGAAGGAGTGAATGCTGGGGGTTCTAGAGGTCTGATAACAGAGGTGCTAGGGGGCGCAGCTGAGAGTGTAACCGGGGGATCCGACGAGGCAGGGACTTGATAATGCTGTATCACTTTATGTAATAACTCATTTACCTGATCAGAAGTCATCCATTTCCTAGAGGGATCTTTGGATGAATGTGAACTAGCCTCAGAATAATTACTAGGGATAGACTGAGGAGCCGGGGAGAACACACCGTCCTCCGGCTCCTCTCTCTGCTCCAAGGTCTCTTGTGATTCTAACTCATTATCCGCCGGGGGCCAAAACCAATCTGGCACTGACGACGGTAACACGTTTATGTTTCCGTCCTCAGTCCGTTCTGGAATAACATTTAGGAGAGAGAGATAGGTCTGAGTGACGCCAATACCCCCCTGTCGCTATGGGCTGGGAGTGATGAGTCACCTGTGAGCTTAATTGGGTCCTCGCCGGATAACCTCTAAATTGGTTGGCTAGTACCCTACTCGGGCCTGTTGACTTAATGCCCCGGGGAACAACATTCAATTTTGGTATGGCAAAAATCACATTAGGAGGTACCCGCACCGAATGTTCCTGACTAGGTGTGGATGCCAATAACTCAGATCCTATTTCCGACTCCCCTGAATCACGTGTAGGTGTGTCAGAGGGAGGTGTGGGAGGAGATGGCTGAGGTGTGTCCTGCCGGCTGCTAGACGAGTCCTCATATATCTCTCTCCGGCGCTTGTGAGACCGGGAAGAGTCTGAGGCGGAGTGGCGAGAGTGTTTCCGGGGAGACTTAGACCTAGACCTCGACTTCCGCCGTGGAGAGGGCGAGCGTCTCTTGGTACGGCCAGAGGAGGGGACCTCGGTGACCTCGCCCTCACTGCTACTACTCACTACCTCTTTGCCGAGGGCTTTTGTTTTGACTTTGGGTCTGACAGATTTAGAGGAGCCGGGTTTTACTAAAGGTGACTTAATAATGAGATTTTCCCAAAGGACTTCGTCATCACAGTGAAGCGCCTTATGGGCAGTTTCTTTAGCATAAGAATTAAACGTGGCTTTAATCTCGTGGAGGGCTGCTAATCATGATAAATCTTTCTTTGCCAGCAAGGCGGTTTTAATTCAGAGCAGATGGCGCATCTTTTAGATAACCACACGCCTCGAGAGCGATCCAAACACTTGACACACCTGATGCAAAGTTTGTGAGCAAAAATGGGTAAAAGGGAGCAAGTGGGCGTGACACAAAGTTCAAACCTAGGCATGTTGCCGTAATGAGAGGGTCCCCCCCTCCGCCGGGATAGGTGTCCAACTCCGCCGGAGAAGCAGTCTCTGGGACCTGGAAATTTTTTCCAGGAATCAATGCTCATAAGGATAACCTGAGAGGTATTAAACATCCTAACCCAAATCCGCCGGAAAGTTAGCTATAGCTCACCACTACTCTAACCTTCCGCCGTATCTGTCTAGCTGACTTTCAATAACTTACCTGTGACAAGAGCCACAGGTCCCTTGACCCTTTTAGTTTCTGATCATACTGAATAAGTTTGCAAAACTGATCTTATCACTTCGTGTACACTCGACTGGTGGCGCCGCAGGCGATAAAGTCTTAACGTGTCACGGGGCCAGTCAGGGCGAGTTAACCCGGCGGGCCGAGTTTGTAGCCCTGCTAGGAATGCAATTCCGCCGGGAGAGTGTGGTTCAGCTAAACCACACCGGGATCTTTTGAACGTTCCTACCCGTTAAGAGACGGATAACTTGGACCCACCGCACGGGGCCGCCGGAACAGACAAAAACTACCGGGAAACAGGGTTGGCACAGCCCCTTTCCCGAAGTCCCACACATATATAATATGCATAATGACATATAGGGACGTCTGCCTTACCCCCAAATGAACAAGCCCGCATGCATGAACCAAAAAGAGGGCATACATAGGCATAACATAATGACAGAAATTTAGAAATCTACTGTAAATTACCTGAAGCCTACGTCGGAGACCCCTAACTAGGCCGACCACGTGGTCCGAAGAACATCCCGGCAGGCGACGCTCCGGCACCCAGCAGCAGCACAATGAAGAGGGAGGCCCACCCAAGGGGCCCAAGCAAACACGAACCCTGGAAGGCGGAGCACCACGTGCAGACACCCTTAACTAGAGCTTTTGCTGATATCTGAAGATAATGGCATCTACTTTCCTCAATATTGACAGTCTGTATCATGCCTCGTAGAATGGTCGTCTTCTAGCTAAGTAAACACAATAGCTAAAGGCGTACCGTAACACAACAACAACGCACGCGGTACGATAATCCGGGACTCGTAGACGCCTGTGACAATGGTACCCTAATTTAACACACACTTCCTGCGGACCTACCAATCTGGCAGCCGTGCTAGCTAATCTAAACCCTGTTACTACCACACAGATGGTGATGGGCTGGTCTATCAGAGTGAGAACTGAGCGATCTCTGCCATACCCATAGCTTACTCTGACTGTTCCTTTTACTTATATATTTTCTAGATCTCAAGTGACGGCGTCTCTTCCGTGGATTGATCTCCCAATTTACCAAAATTGGAAGCCAAAGCGTCACATTTTTCCTTTGCCCCTCAACTTTCTCTTCATAATTGCTGAGGGGCACAGGGCCCTGGGTGGGGCTTTGGTTTCCCGGGCGTTTCCGCACCCTCCTCACCTCCCCGCCATGGAGTGGCTTCGGTCACCCAGGCTTTATTGTGGTAAGCAGGGGGGGTTCTGTGGGGGCGCTTGGTTATGGCCTTGGCTTTGCTCGGTGCCTTGTGGCTGTTCGGCCAGGCAGCTTGGGGAACAACAACAACAACAACAACGACCACACAGATGTTTACAAATGAGTAAGGACTCACTAGAAGCTCTGCGAACGTCGAATGAAGCGGACACGGCGCGAGCCCTGTTGACGGGAGGGACGCGGAAGTTGGAAGGACGAAGATGGCCGTAGGGGGCCTGGTGTCGGGGAAGCAAAGCATGAGAAATCAACGAATATGGCAAGTCATATGATAACAGACATTAAGTTAATTTTTACAGAGTTTTTTTTCTGTAGGGTACCCGAGTAAGGGAGTAAGGGGTCGGGCGCAAGTTGGACTAGATAATAGTCCATCAGGCGCCTGGCCCGGGGAGACGATTAATATGAAGGGTGCGCCTGGAAGTGTGGTGGGAGGGCTTGTGGCTTTGGCTCCGCTGCATGTCTGCCTGCCGAGATCGGAACCTCTCCGGGTGGTCGGGGGCCGGGGGAGTGCTAGAGCGACCTTGGTGACCCTGGTCTCTGGGTCTTCTCTTGGGTGACCTGGATGTGTGTGAGTTTGTGCTTTTTATCTGTGTTTATTTGTTGTTTTATGTTGTTTTATGTTGTTTTTGTGTTTTCCCTGTTCTTGCTCTGTCTTGAGTCGGCTACCCCCAAAATGGGGATTGGGCCTGAGCATATAGATAGATAGATAGATAGAATAGGGTACCCGATCAAAATGACGATCCCATGAGGGAATTAAGCGTGCACTTATGACGAGTACTCCATGATTCTTCCGCGCGGGCTATTCAAAATGCTGGCGCAGGATGTTGAATGGAGACTATTATTACTAATAGGCGAAATCGTCAATGATGAAGGGGCCCTATTATATATATATACATATATATATATATATTTTTTTTTCTTTAATACATACGAGGTTGAAAGAAATGGCAATTTCTGCGTTGGAAATTTTATTATTCAAAGTTTCCAGGTCTCTGATGAGTTTTCGCTGGGTGGCAGGAAGTAGATGAAGGAGATGAGCAAAATTCATGGTGGTACAGGGTTACATTAAAGTACATGAAGATACAGGATATACGACGCGTTTCACTGGACAACCAGCATTATCAAGTAAGGAAGGAATGATATAAAAGGTAAACAGGAAGGGTATATATAGAGGGTGGAGGATCAGAGGAGGCGGAAAACAGGGGGCAAAAGTCTGCGATTGGTGGAAGGCTAAACTAGGAGAGAGAAAGGGGGTAACCGCTTCACGCATGCGCACTGGATGCGGGATGGTGGTCGATAGGTGGGGTCGAAGCTGATTGGCTGCGTGTCGAGGGGCGTGGCCTAAGTTGTGTGGCGCCTGCAGAAGACGAAGCTGAAGGAGGTAGCGCGGCGGGGGGCTGCGCCAAGGGCACCGGGGGGCGAGGAGGGGTGTTAGGTCCTGTAGGGTAGTGCCTTTTGGCAGAAGGAAGGATCTGAAGGTCCAGAGTTTGGTTGTTGATGTTGGGATGTAAGGCTTGGATATATAAAGCTTCGAGTATAGGTAATCTCCTTGGGTCACTTTCTTTATCGAGTATGGTGGTGTGTTTCTCTAACTCGTTGCGTGTGAGGTGAGGGTGGTTAGGGGTGAGATAGTGGTCTTTGATGGCTCCAGCCTGAAGGTGAAGAGTTAACCGACGTGAAAGACGAGTCTGCGTCATACCAATATAGGAATGAGGTCCACAGTCCTCATAATTACAGGTATGTTGGTAAATGACGTGATCGTCGGTCATCGGGCTCTTTATCTTGGTGGAGGCTGGTTTGTTGCGGAGAACGAGGTTGGAGGTCTTGGGGGATTTGTAATAAATTATTAATTTGATTTTGTTTTCCGGGTTGGTTGGGTGGACATGCTTGGAGATTATTTCTTTTAAGACGGCCTCGTCATTTTTGTGTTCAGAGGACATGTAATTGCGGTAGAAGATCTCCACTGCCACCTACCAGATCGCCAAGGCCCTGAACAACCTCCTCACCCCCTATGTGCCCAGCCAATTCAACCTTGACTCAGCCCACGATTTCTTGGAAATTTTACGAGACTCCCCCCGTAACAACAACCACACTATCGCCTCTCTCGACGTAGAAAGCCTGTTCACCAACGTGCCAGTGGATAGGACCATTGACATGATTCTACGTCGAATTTATCATTGCCCTGATACACCTACACTGGACATCCCGGAGAAGGCCCTGAAAACACTACTGGAGCTATGTACCAAGGAGGCCCCCTTCCTTTGCCCCCGGGGCAACATGTACAAGCAGATAGACGGTGTGGCGATGGGCAGCCCCCTAGGAGTTCTTTTTGCGAACTTTTTCATGGGTACCATCGAGGAAGAGCTCCTAGCTGCCCAACGACCCGCCGTCTACTGTAGATACGTGGATGACATCTTCGTGCAAATCAAGGACCTCCACGAACTACAGGAACTCCAGCGTCGCTTCATGACCTCCTCCGGACTTAACTTCACCTTTGAAAAATCTAACAATGGACAACTCCCCTTCCTCGACATCCTCGTAGCTCTGAACGACCATGGGTTCAAAACCACCGTCTACATTAAACCTACTAACACAGGACAATGCCTCAACGGTGATAGTGAATGCCCCCGCCGTTATCTTCTATCCTCCATCTCCGCCTATGTTAGGAGAGCCCTCACGCACTGCTCTACCTGGGCCGACACCCACCAGGAACTAGAAAGACTATCCCAAGTTTTAGTAAATAACGGATACTCCAACTCCGACATCTCCAGCACCATCAACCACCATCTTGAAAAATGGTACACCCAAAGCCCTCCCAACATTGACCCCCCCAATGAAATTAAGATCTTCTACCGCAATTACATGTCCTCTGAACACAAAAAATGACGAGGCCGTCTTAAAAGAAATAATCTCCAAGCATGTCCACCCAACCAACCCGGAAAACAAAATCAAATTAATAATTTATTACAAATCCCCCAAGACCTCCAACCTCGTTCTCCGCAACAAACCAGCCTCCACCAAGATAAAGAGCCCGATGACCGACGATCACGTCATTTACCAACATACAGTAGGGTCTCACATAAAACGAGTTTATGGTCGATAAACGAGGGCGTTTTATGCGATTTCGTTTTATGTGAACACAGCATTTTGGTGGCGCAATATCGTCAATGTTCACTGTAAGCGAAAATTTTCGTACAAAGCGAACGATATTTCGTACAAAGCGAACTATATTTCGTACAAAGCGAACGACATTTCATACAAAGCGACGATATTTCGTACAAAGCGAACGACATTTCATACAAAGCGACGATATTTCGTACAAAGCGAACGACATTTCATACAAAGCGACGATATTTCGTACAAAGCGAATTTTAGGTCGGTCGTTTTAATCGAGACTCGTTTTATGCGAACACGTTTTATGCGGGACCCTACTGTACCTGTAATTATGAGGACTGTGGACCTCATTCCTATATTGGTATGACGCAGACTCGTCTTTCACGTCGGTTAACTCTTCACCTTCAGGCTGGAGCCATCAAAGACCACTATCTCACCCCTAACCACTCTCACCTCACACGCAACGAGTTAGAGAAACACACCACCATACTCGATAAAGAAAGTGACCCAAGGAGATTACCTATACTCGAAGCTTTATATATCCAAGCCTTACATCCCAACATCAACAACCAAACTCTGGACCTTCAGATCCTTCCTTCTGCCAAAAGGCACTACCCTACAGGACCTAACACCCCTCCTCGCCCCCCGGTGCCCTTGACGCAGCCCCCCGCGCTACCTCCTTCAGCTTCGTCTTCTGCAGGCGCCACACAACTTAGGCCACGCCCCTCGACACGCAGCCAATCAGCTTCGACCCCACCTATCGACCACCATCCCGCATCCAGTGCGCATGCGTGAAGCGGTTACCCCCTTTCTCTCTCCTAGTTTAGCCTTCCACCAATCGCAGACTTTTGCCCCCTGTTTTCCGCCTCCTCTGATCCTCCACCCTCTATATATACCCTTCCTGTTTACCTTTTATATCATTCCTTCCTTACTTGATAATGCTGGTTGTCCAGTGAAACGCGTCGTATATCCTGTATCTTCATGTACTTTAATGTAACCCTGTACCACCATGAATTTTGCTCATCTCCTTCATCTACTTCCTGCCACCCAGCGAAAACTCATCAGAGACCTGGAAACTTTGAATAATAAAATTTCCAACGCAGAAATTGCCATTTCTTTCAACCTCGTATGTATTAAAGAAAATGTATTACCTGGCTTTACCAACATATATATATATATATATATATATATATAAATAAATAAAGAGATAGCAACAGTGCATAATTTTTTTCAGGTGTTCTTTGATGGTGCAGCTGTTATTCCTCAGTCCAGCATATGGGTAAGTTAAAGGAGCCTATAATACCAGAGATCAGCCATCTTCCACCATTTTGGTGCCACTGAAGTCATTAACCTCTTTTTACACTCAATTATGACCATATTTATAATGAACATTCGGTAATACTATACCGGTACTTTGTTTTTTTTCCAGGTGATGGTAAATTGCTATCTCTCCATCCTGATTACTACGCTATTACCATAATTTTGTAGCGACACAATGATGTAATTTCAAGAGGAATAATATTACAAGCGAAGTAGTAAAAAGCGCATGTCGAAACGTTTGACGTATTGAAATATAGATGCCGCTTTTTACTACTGTACTGTACTTCGCTTGTAATAATATTCCTCTTGAAATTGAGGTTCCCCGCAAACACCCCAGTATCTGAGGTTCTAATTTATTGTGGATCATGTGGAATGTATATCCAAAGACCAAACTATATTTCCTGTAACCGTATACCCGAATGTTTGTTAAGGAGATAAAGATATTTGAGAGAAACCCGAGTAACACTTGCACGCCTCAGGTCCGGCCACCTCATTACAAGATTGCAAACACAGAAAAAATCCAACTCAAGACCCTTCTTGTCTTCGATGTCAACATCCCTCTCACAACACAGAACACTTAATACTCCATTGCCCAGCACTTGCCCAGTACAGACATAACTTCAACATTACTTCACTCGGAGATCTCTAGACCCCTTCCTTCCTCCCATCCTTGCTTCCTTCCTTTCCTTTCCTTTCCTTTCCTTTCCTTTCCTTTCCTTTCCTTTCCTTTCCTTTCCTTTCCTTTCCTTTCCTTTCCTTTCCTTTCCTTTCCTTTCCTTTCCTTTCCTTCACTCGGAAGGGAATCTTGGCGCTACTACAACAACAACAAGATATTCGAGTGTAAAGAGAGGAAAAATATCACTAATGGCTACAAATTCGTGGAGGTTGACTGATCTCCGTTATTATAGGATCGCTCGTTCTTTAAGGTTTTCCGCCAGAGTTGGATACTTGATGCAGTTGAGAGTGAGCAGAAATTGTGTATGATTACAATATATCTTCACGTAATATTCCTAAATAACAAGACTTTAAGTGAAGCTTCATAAATATTTCTTGCAATTTTTCACTATTTTGTTAATTTACAACTTATTTAATTCTCCCTACCAATAAATGCCTACAATGGCCGATAGAGGCGCTGAACGCAAGGTTTACCTCGGTGCATTGTGGGAAATGGGCGACATCGCTGAGCTATCCACCCTCCCTCTCCTTCAACAATTCTATAATATATGCAGTTAGTCAAAATTTCTGTAGGTGACACTGTACTCTTGTCTATGCATACGGTTTTATATATTTTAAAATCACCCATATTCATAAATAACGTATATTTACAATACAAAGTCAGCAGGTATTTTCGCTCCAATTTTGTTATGATATATGATCAGGTTATAATTATGTTTGTACACATTATCAGCTGCATATGGACTTTCCCTTTCTTACTATACTATATAAGCGCTTAGTGTAGTCGTATACTGTATAATAAAAATATGTAGAATCACAAACAAATTGAGATAAACTATGCATATCCAAGGTGTTGGGTATAGTGATGTCTACAGTCGTAGCTCTGGCGCTAGTTCAGAAGCGTCCACCAGAGGTCTCAAGGGAATTGTTGGTAGGGAGAATTGTTTGCATATATTTCCTTGCATTTTTTTAATTATATTCTTTCACATATACAGTACAAGTTATTAATGAAGCATAGCAAGTTTTAAGGGGGGATGGTTCACTTTTTGGTTGATTTTGTCATGTATTTAATATTATTCTAGTTTCCTTCCTAGACCTTCATCAAACTAAAAAAAAAAAAAAAAAACAGTATCCGCCTTTCTACGATTTTTGGTAGAAAAATTTCCCGGCCAAAAGCCGGCTACTCTAAAAATTACAGGTCTTATAATTGACAACAAAATGGGTCGAAAGGTGTTAAAATCGCCAAAACTAATGGGCCGAACGTCTTATAATCTCAAAACAAATGTGGCTTAACATGAGGGAGAAAGGGGACTAGAAAGGCGACCCATCTCCCATTAACCCCTTCTGTACCGGCGACGTCTCCTTAATTTTATTCTTGCCATGTTAATAGGATTTTGTGCAGTATAAGAAGGATCTCTGGTAGTAACATAGGTTAAGTCAGATAGTTTGATTTGTTATTTGCTGGAGGACCTTTTGAAACTGAATAAAATCGTCTATTAGTAGCCAGAATGAAGTTAAAAGGACGTCACCGGTACAGAAGGGGTTAAAGAAATAATCTCTTAACCAAAAGAGTTAAGGGGGGTCACTGGCTTTTTTTTTTATCTTTCTTTCCTTTTCTCTATTTTCCTGGCTTGTATCCATTCGGCCCCATTCAGCCAACTGTTTTAAAACTTTTATCCCCATCCAGGTGTCGTATCGCTCGCCAAGGCATTGTATGTAGGAATCAGGCTTTGCCGGAGACATTTTTCTATCGAAAAATTTACAAATTTAGCTTGCTGTCAAAGCAAAAAATTATATATGCTGGCTCGCTACCGCTCGCCAGGAAAATATTGACACCTGGATGGGGGTAAACATCTTAAAACAGTAGGCTGAATGGGGCCGAATGGATACAAGCCAAAGAGAGAGGGAGAGAAAGAGTAAAAAAGGAGGTGGGCCACTGGGCTCCCTTAATTGTAATGATAATGGTATTATTGTTTATTTATATACATGTACTATGACAATTGTGGGTAAATGAATTGGAATATATTTGAGTGTTTTTTGTGACTAATAGGAAGAGGTATTATTTGTTATTTGTATGTTATGGTATTTTTGGGTAAATTAATTGGAATATATTTGAGTGTTTTTTGTGACTGATATGAAGATGAATTATTCTTTATTTGTATAGGATACTATGACATTTTTTAGGGTACATTAACCCCTTCACTACCGGTGTCGTTCTCTTAACTTTTTTCCGCTACTATGAGACAATTTCATTCAGCTTAAAAAAAGTCCTCGAGCAATTAACAGGCTTCCAACTATCTCACTTACCCCATTTTACTACCACATATCCTTCATAAACTATGTAGTATCGTCTAAATATAGCCAATCTATAACTAAATAGACGTATCCGGTACAGAAGGGGTTAATTGGAAAATATTTGAGTGTTTTTTGTGACTGATAGGAATAAGTATGGAGAAATGTTAGACCACTATACTCTTTTCAAATTAACTTGGCAGCATATCCTCTCCTTATAGATATGATTAACCCCTTATGTACCAGCGACGTCTTATTAATTTTATTCTGGCTACTACTAATCGATTTCATTCTGTTTAGGAAGGATCTTTAGCAATTATAAGGCTTGGAACTATCGCAATCAGGCCGTTTCCGCACCCTCCTCAGCCCCCCGCCTTGGAGTGGCTTCGGTCACCCAGGCTTTATTGTGGTCGGCGGGGAGGGTTCTGTGGGGGCACTCGGTTATGGCCTTGGAATTGCTCGGGGCCTTGGGGCTGTTCGGCCAGGCAGCTTGGGGAACAACAACAACAACAACAACAACCCTTTTAACTACCAACGATCCTTCCTAAGCTGCATACAATCATCCAAATACAGTATAGCTAGAATATATTATAACAGACGTCGCTGGTATAGATATGATTATGGCTTGTATTCCTAGATTAACCTCTTTATTATCAGTGGTAAATATATATATTTTTTTTTTTGTATTTCTAGCCATTCAAAATGGTACGCTATTTTTTTTAATTGAAATTAGATTAGGCCCTATGCGAGTACAGTACTGAAATAATGTTCCAGTATTTTTTATTACAGTTACAACAACATAATATTTTGACTGGCTAGGAATACGGCAGAACCGAAGGTAATGGGGATTGTCGAGGTTATGAATCATGAATATCTTTTACAATGACCTAGTAAATTAACCCCTACTGTACCATAGGGTACTACCATAAAAGTCCCCTCCAGTCCCAAGCAATGTGGCCAAAATGGCAAGATATAACAACCTCCCACCTCAAAAGATGGAGGAATACTGCCTCTCCCAGCCTGTAGAGGCTTGGATATAAGCTGAGAAGTGTTGCCAACTCTAGATTAGTGCTCAAACGGTCGTGGTACCAGGCACTGCCTGATACTGGCAGTTACAAGGATTGTATATTACTGACGGCTCCCTGCCGTCGCTGGGACTGGGGAGTGATTTATCTACTGACGGCTCTCTGCCGTCGCTGGTACTGAACGGGTTAAATTTATTGCACTAATGAGGGGAAACTGTGAGAAGAGGGGTGAAATATGTTGCTAGATTATTTTGTGTACACTATATTATCAATAACACCAAAAGTTGTCACTGCATTAAAGTCACCACCTACTGTACTGTACCACTTCAGGTTTGTCGCATAAGAATTTTTACAGCATCTTTTGTCGGCATCTCTTGTTTGGAAGCTTCTGAATTCAAGTTTCATAAGAATACAGCCAATCACATGTCCCGTATAGCACGTGAATTCAGTCGATGAGCGAGCACGATAATTGAATTCGCGCAATTTGATACATGTAGCCTGTGGGAAAAAGCTAATTTGGTGTATGAGCGAGCATGAATTTATAGGTAGAACTATTTAAAGTTAACAAATTTATGTACCGGTATGTATATATATATATATAATTATACTCTAACACATACCCCATTTTTATTTTCATATTATTTTATTTTATTTTTGTTTATTTTTTTGTTGTTTTTGGTGGGGCGACTGTAATATAGTGACAACTATAATGTTATGGCAACTTTAAAGCAGTGGTCATTTTTTAAGGGGGACTACTGTTTTTTTTTTTATCTTTCTCTCCTTTTCTCTCTTTCCCTGGCGTATATCCATTCGGCCCCATTCAGCCAACTGTTTTAAGACATTTATCCCCATCCAGGTGTCCATTTCTTCCTGGCGAGCGATAGCAAGCCAGCATTGTATGGAGAAAACCGGCTTCGCCGGAGACATTTTTCTATCGAAAATTGTACAAATTTAGCTTGCTGTCAAAACAAAAATATATATATATGCTGGCTCGCTACCGCTCGCCAGGAGAATATTGACACCTAGATGGGGGTAAACGTCTTAAAATAGTAGGCTGAATGGGGCCGAATGGATACAAGCCAAAGAGAGGGAGAAAAAGCGAGCTGGGCTCTCTTAATTAAGTAGTGGCGACTTTAAAGCATTGGCAACATTATTACAGTGGTGACTTTAAAGTAGTGGCGACTTGAAGTTAGTTTGAACTTTAAATACTGTATAGTGACGACTTGAATGTTCTTGACATTACACCACATATCATTTTTGCTTTAAGAATTTTGATCAGGAAGTTGTTCCTATATTAATTTTAGAGAAATCCAGTATGCTAGTTAAGTAGAGGGCACAGTAAAAAATAAAAGGGTATATAAAATTGTTGGGTATATTGTAGTGATTTATCGGTCAATGTTATGTTTCACTTAGCCTCGAGTTTTTGCCATTTTTTCCTTTGATATTTTAGCTGTTTTTTGATAGCGTAATGGTTAGTGTGCGGAATTTTGGTGTGAGTATCCTAGGTTCGAACCAATGGAGTACCACGTATTGATTGTTTCTTCTCTGTCGGTCTACACATATACTGTATATAGCAATGAGGTATGTGACCTAAGTGTTCTATAGGCTACATAAGCACCGAGGGACATGGAAGCTAAGTGAAACGTAACATTATCCGATTTATCATTCTATCCTTATATTATATGGGTTTATTTATCAATATACAGTGCACTCCCATTATCCGCGCTCCAAGTAGTGGAACAGTCATTGTGGATATAAGTGAGTATCCTTTAATCATTGGGTACATATTAATGTCATTAGGTAGGTCAAAATAGTGTATTTGAGGGTCCAAGATGGTTGAGCTTGGTACGACCTAAGTCTATTTCCCATTGAAACCTATGTTAAACACTGCCCACGTATCCGCGGAAAATACGCGGTACGACTTAGGCGCGGATACGGGGAGTGCACTGTAACTTAATAAAGGCGCGTTATTATAAACCCTTGACCCATTTTATACCAATAACTTTTTACAGTGCGAAACCGATTCACATTTGTACAGAACTGGATAATATTTTTCAGTTTGTGCTGTCCTTAGTGAGGTACAGTCACAGTCAAAGGTCATGTTTATACTACTTCCATATATTTACCTGTGTTATATATGTTATACCTTTGTACTTTTTTAAATTTTTATTTCTGTTTATATTTTTTAACCCATGGACTGCAAAGGTCCTCTCGGAAGCCACAGTATATAAATGTGTAAAAATAACCCTTCAAAAACCATGCCAGTGCCGGGAAATGTCTGAAATTTGGGTGACACATAAGAAAGTAGTGGCATCTTTCCATACCACATCTCTCAGCCTTATGAGGGCTGCAGCCCAGTAGGCTGTTGAAAAATAGCTCATTCTCTCTCTCCATACCACATCTTCCACTCCTTCCCCCCTTTAACCCCCCCCCCCCCCCCTTCCTCCCTCCCTCAACTTGGCCTTTTATTTTGCACATGTTCTAGCAATTCATGGGTTAAGAGTTGAGGACAGGTGATTTATTTGTGGCCACCCCTTCATGGATTAAGACATTTCTAGCAATAGATAGATAGTTAACAAAAACTCATACAGTACATTCATAATTTCAAAGTAGCAATATTTCTAGAGAGATAACCAGACTTGAAAAATATGGAGGTAGGAGGATTTTTCACTGTGACTGTCTAATAATAACAAGGTACTGTACAGTCGGCCAAATAGGTGATGTCGCGGCACCAAGTATATTTCGATAAATAATTGGTATCAGCACTATCTAAGGTATAATTCATGGTTTCAAGTGAGATATACCAACATGTTCCTATCTTTACACACCCTATTCAACATCTGACTGACATTAATACAGCACACAGCGAGCAAAAAGTAATGCCAGCGTAGACATGACTTATTTGGCCAACCGTACTGTAGCATCCATAAATTGTGAAGCTTTAAAAGTGGTTCCCATTATATTGTGATGATATTGCCATATTAGGTCTGATGTTGATGTTTTTCTATAGGTCTCCCTCACTATCCGATGCCACGATTTACGATATTATTATAGGATTTTAGGTGTTTGGGTTTGGGTTGGTCCGAGAACGCAGCCCCATTTACCCCATTAATTTGATTTACGATATTATTATAGGTTTTTAGGTGTTTAGGTTTCAGTTTTGGCTGGTCCGAGAATGCAGCCCCATTTACTCCATTGATTTTATGGTTTGCTATATGATTTTTCTATTTACGATCGGGTTTTCAGGAACGTAACCCAATCGTAAATCGAGGGAGACCTGTATTGTGTATTAAAGAGCCGTATTCGTAGACGTGTGGGGTGGGTGTCATCCGGCCCATGTGATGATGCAGTTTTTACCACCATACACTCCCAGCTGAATAGCTGGGCTAAGGTGGGTGCCCTGATGAATCAGGGACTTCAGTGAATAATAGCCACAGATTGCTAGACTGCACCGTTCACCAACAGCACTGACATCTGCCAATAACACACTGGCTGGCCCGAGGCTCGAACCGTCAACCTCACGGTCAGCAGGCGAGAGCTCTACCAACCGAGCTACGGCCCGTAGTGAACGAAGATATTGGAACCGAGTGTTAAATGATTAAAGAGAACTTGAAATCCCCAAAGTTTTAACCCACTCTGTACCGGCAACATCCTATAGTAAATGAGCTAATCTCTATCTATCTATTGCCGGATGCCATACTCCCCTTAATGAGGGTGGCCATACACAGAATGCCCCCAAGCGGACCTATTCCCTGTAAGAGGGACAACCCGAGCCAGTTTACTGGACTTACAGGATTGACAACTCAATTTTAGCTACCACATACCCATCCTAAACTTCATAAAATTGTCTAAATGTAGCTGAAGTCAAATTAAAAAGACGTCACCGGCACAGAATCAGTCCCTCTCTCTAGATTTCACGCAAATTATAATATAGTTTACGGCGAACAATTAATTCTGACTGTACTTTAATGATAATTATTTGTGATAAAGATGAAAGTGTTTATTATTAGCGGTTCTTTATGTTATAGATTAATGATTATCCTTTGAAAGCCATTTTATATACTGTACAGTACTTTCAAATGTATTAGCATATGTTTATGATAATTATAGGGAAAAGGCTCACCGCCTTATTATAAATAATTTATTAGGGACAATGCAGGTCTATGGAATCCTTATACTGTACTGTACTCCTGTATAATCCACTGTGGGAGAATATTTTTGATCACATTTATAAAACCCGATATTACTGGAAAAAAAGCACATTCCCATCACTCCCAGGGCTCCCTCGGACATTCTCACTGTTTACAAACATCTTCATTATGGAGTATTATAATGTAAAACTTGCAAAATAAACAAACCAAAACTTATACGAACACAGTAAAAAGACAAAACAACTAATCAAAATCGCTTTGTGGAAACAACGCTTAAGTAAAATAATAATTTATAATCGATATTTACCCCCTGCTGGCAGCATGGATGATGATTTCAATAAGTCATGGGGGGGTTGATGTATCCCACGCTGGAATTAAAACTAAAACCATGAAAACACTCATTTCTCAAAATCTGGAAGAAAAAACATGAAAATAAAGCTGCGAGCCTTTTCTCTATAATTACCATATTTTCTTTTTAATTATAAATAGGCCTGCTGTAGTGATGTAGTTTTTAACGCCGTACGCTCCTTTGATTGACAGAGCTAAGGCGTGCCCTTGTTACAGGGACTTTACTGGACATTGTGAAGTGATATTTTGACAAGGTATTAGATTTAAATTAACAAATATAAAACTCATTACATGGTGTTGACTCGTTTATGTGGGGTTATTTTCATCTTTTTTGTATTTTTTATTTTTATTTCTGGGGGTGGCCGACTCAAGACAGAGCCCGAACAGGGACAACACAACAGAAAAACAATGAACACACAAAAACAAAACACAAATTCACACACATATACATAGGTTACCCAGGAGAAAACTCAGAGAGAGAGAGAGAACAAAAAAATAAACAAAGAAGAAAAAGTGGGGAATGGACCTGAGTAAATAGCTTACATACATACATACATACATTTTCAATTTATATTAAAATGTAAAACTTGCAAACAAAGTCAAACCAAAACTGGGACAAAGACAATATAAAGTCAAAACAACATATCAAAATCGCTGTGTGGAAACAACGCTTACTAAAATAAAATGTATGAATTGAAAGAACACAATCCACCACATAGGGTGTACATTACTACATGAGCAAGTTAATCTGGTTCCCAAGCAAACTAATTGCACACATAACAATGCACTATCGTCACGTTCAAACCATTTTCAGGTCTCCCTCACTATCCGATGCTTTGATTTACGGTATTATTATAGGTTTTTAGGGGTTTGGGTTTGGGTTTGGGTTTTGGATGATCCCAGAACGCAGCCCCATTTACCCCATCAATTTTAGAGTGCGCTATACAATTCTTCTATTTAAGATTGGGTTTTTAAGGGTTTTATTGAGATCGTATTTTAAGAAGAACCAAAGTTATTTAGGGGGTTTATTGAGATTGTATTTACCTCTCTGATTCTTAGAGGTAGATTATAAGCTAAAGAATATCATCTAATGGTAACCAGGATATGAGGAAAATGACGTCATCCTGTGTAAACCCCTTCAGTAACGGTGACGTCTTTTGCATTGTAGTCCGGCAATTGTTAAGACGATTTTATTTAGCTTAGGACTGACGTGTAGCAATTAAGAGGCTAAAGACTCTCTCTGTCAACCGTTTTAGCTACCACAAATCCTTCCTATCTATCTATATACTGTACTATATACTCAGGCCCAATCCCCACTTCTATTTCTATTTTATTTTATTTTTTATTTTTGTTATTATTTTATTTTATTTTTTATTTTTTTTTAAGCTGCATAAAATTGTCTATAACAAGAGACTTGATCCCAGTTAGTGAAAGAGGTGACATGCCGGGTTGGGAAGGTCGGTATACAGTATTATGATAATTTTGAGGATTCTGATTCTCACTAGATTCTAAGGACATACTTTTTATGATTCGTTTGATTGGTAATAGTGTGTGTTGTTGATTTAAGGGGGTACTGCTTAGTTTTTGGTCTATATACAGTATGTATATAATTATTTTATATATGTGTTTAGTTTCCTCGCAAGACCTTCATCAAGCTTAAAAAAACACCCCCTAGACCCCCCTTCAAGATAAATTTGTACATTTTTGTTATAGAAAAATGTCCCGGCTGAAGACTGGTTCCTCTTAAAATTACACCTTATTGGCACGAAAGGTCTTGAAATTTACAACAAAACGGGGTGTAAGGTATTAAAATTGTCAAACTAATGGAAGGAATGTCTTAAAATCTCAAAACTAATATGTTAAATACGAGGGAGAAGGAGGTCCATAAAAAGCGAGTAGTACCCCTTAAGTCATTATTGGAGATTTATACTATTTTTTGACATTCCATTTATATTATATTCTAGGTTGTAGTGTTTTACTAGCTTTGTGAAGTTAGATCTCTGATTTCATATATATATACTGTATATGTATATACTGTATATATATACAGTATATATATACTGTATATATATATATATATATTTATATATATATATAATCTTTTAATTTCTTACTATTTTGACAATATATTTTAATTAATGTGTGATAAGTGTTAAGTTTATTATAATTATTCTTTATATAGAAATATTTATACAGTATATATATTACAGTACAGTATATATGACAAATTTAATTGATTGTTTCCAATATATTTATGTTATGACTACCTTATTTAGGAAAGTGTACAGCTATATTTATTCAGTGAAGAAGTCTTGGTAAAAAATGCAAAGCCTTTTCAACGGCGCTTATTTAAAAGTAATTTCAGGCTAAGTGAATGAGGGGTTTAGATTGGTATTTTTGGTATTTTGGTATTTTGGTATTTTTGCCAACGTTGGAGGTCACTATCCCCAGGTATCCAGCTTCAGGCAACTCTGGGCAGTTGTCACCCAGAGGCCATCCCAAGATCTTAATAAGGGTGGGGACCTAGGGGCCTTGTATAGACAGAATTTATCAGAGGGTAGATTATCCTGCTTCTGTAGGGCTCCTTGCTCATGCCAGACATAGAGGAAGCTGCACAGAGAGGTAAACATAGAGGAAGCTGCACAGAGAGGTAAACGTAGAGGAAGCTGCGCAGAGAGGTAAACATAGAAAGATGGGATCAGGTACTTCGATCGAATCCCAAGTCCTGTGTGGTGTGTGTGGAGTTTGGTGACATATATATACATACACAAATTTAAAGACCGAGTATTCCACACAGAGCGCGGTTCCGGTCTCACGTCCTAATGGCGGCGTTCCGTAGTAAGTGTAGAGGTATGATAGGCAGACTAAGTGCTGTGGGTGATTTTACTTGTGATGCATGCCTCTGGAAGTACCAAGCTGAGACTAGAGGGGAAAGAATCAACATTTGGGATGTGTCTCTCGAATGAATTGATGAAGTCTGTGGCATTTACTTTCTGCGTGGTCAATATTTGCCTCTAAAGATGTTGAATGCTCTCTGTGGTGCAGATGCTAGCCGGAAAGCCTAAGCTTGTCAAATCGAGGCCTACAATGAAAAACACACTACAGTATATGTATACAAATGTATGTAATCTTTTATGGCAATAAAAAGTATCAATCAATCAATCAGAAGTGTGTGGCAGAAGTTCAGAGAGACACACCAAACTGTCTCTCCTTTCACACTTAAGGGAAGCTGGATGCTGCATGTGTGATCAGTGTACTGAACTGTCAATAAGGATGATACCAAAGACTTAAAACAGCATGGTGATATGGGTGTGAGAGAGCGACATGGTTAAAAAATGCGTCGGTGAGGTGATGTGTACTGGCAGACTGCAGTGCTTTGGTCATATAGAGAGAATGGATGAGGATAATTGTGTGATCCATATTTTAGTATTGAAAGATGGCAGTCGATATATGGAGGAAAACCTAGGACAAGCTATCTCCAGGTTAGGGGACTTGACACAAGTTGACAGGGATGCTACAAGGGATTATGCAGCATGGAGAACAACCGTTAAAAGATCAAGGCATACCCGTGCATGAATGGAACTGCCTTTTCAATCAATGCTGAACGTACCGTGTGCATAATATAGCGCACATCAGAGTGTTAACCCAGGCTAATGTAATGTATAGGGATTGCTTTTGAGTGTGAGAAGCAACACAGGAAAATGTTCATGAAGTTATATTGTTTTGGCCATTTAATTATCTACAGAGACATAATGGGAACTATGGAGCATAACTTTAACCCTTTGAGTACCAGCGACGTGTGTTAAATTCTATTCTAGGTATATTTAGGCGATATTATACAGTTTAAGAAGGATCTGTGGTAGTTAAAAGGGTTGGTCGAGATAGTTCGAAACCTTATTATGGCTAGAGGTCCTTCCTAGGCGGAATAAAATTGTCTAATAGTTGCCAGAATATGATGAAAAGGACGTCCCTGGTACTGAATGGCTTAACATTGTACAGTACTGTACAGTACATTGAATACTATTGATTAAAGACAAGAGACTTAGTTTTGGGACTGAGTGTGAAAAGTCTCTTGTTTACCAGCTTGTACAGTACAGTATATGATCATTGACATACCCTACCTTGCACCTCTGTTAGAATACACCTGATTATATCCAGTACTGCACCAATCCTCTTATACTCAAGTCACTCCAACAATGTTCTAGTCTCTTCCAGGTAACTTAGAGAGGTGTCACGGTGGTAATACGGGCCTTAAGCCGGTATCACGCGAGCATCACCAGTCTAGTTTCCAATACCAGTGCAAAATATTCCAAATACAGTATGTTGCCAGAAAAATGGTGATCATCGAATGTTGACTATAAAAGCTCTCGTGTGATACCGGCTTTAGTCTGTTTATCATAATTAGTCCACCAAATACCGGTACTGTATACTCACGCAAAAGTTTGACAGGTGGATATAGAAAATAATATATACAGTATATTATAATAGAAACAGGGTACGATGACAATGTGAATACAGTACTTTGATTGATTGATAGTACAGTAGTTCTATGCACTTTTCCCGTTTATTTTACGCAGATTGCTCCTATATAATATCAAGTAACTATATAGCTTGCAAGTCAGTATAATACTTCTTTTTTTGTGTGTGTGTGTGTTTACAGTGCATTCCCGGTACGGTAATCAAATAATTTTCTACTCCTTAGGCTATGTGAATACAACATACAGTAAACCACTGCTAACTCGAACTCTTTTTAGTCGGAAACCCGCACTTCTCGGATGGCATCGGCCTCTCGGAAATGTCCCTGTATATTTCGGAAATTTCCGAGTTGAACGGGTTTTGTGTCCGGTTTACAATGTTCTCTCACTCGGTTTTAAGTGATTTTAGGATGAATTGAAGCCTGTGCCTTTTAATTATTGTGTTAATATTAATTACTATGTACTGTACTGTCCCTGAAAACATAACAAGGTTCGTATTTGTCATTAATATGATAAATTTCACATGTAAAAAAAAAAAAAAAAAATTATCTCGATTTTCTCTGACGCGGACTTTCCTCTTCTAATTCGGAATTTTCCCTCTCCTAAGTCGGACATAAGTCGGACTTCGGACATCTCGGAAAATCGGCCTTCTCGGGAGTGGTCTCCCCCCAATTAGTCCGAGTTAGCGAGGGTTTACTGTACTGTATTATAAGAATGGCAATATGTACGTAAGATTTGTTGTAGTGTATCAGTTTTAAATAGTTACTACAGTTTGGAAATGAATGAAAGATCAAAGCTTTGTGATCATTTTATGTTCTAATATTGTACAGAAATGACCCTTAATTAAGCGGGGCAGGGTTTTTTATTTATTTATTTATTTATTCCTTTTTTTTTATTTTTTGCTATCTCCTTATCCTGATTTCTCGGCTATTACCAAGATTTGTAGCGAAATATGTTGCCTATAATGAAGACTTGGCAATACTATGACAGAGACATACAGTAGCAGTATCATATTTTTCCATCAGGAATTGAGAAATTGGATGTTAAGGGATTCAATTTACCATCAGCTGAAAAATAACTATAGTAAGTGCTGCGAACACAACAAAGGTAACCAAGATAAAACAAATTGCCAGACGCCGTAATTCCCGAGAATGAACATTAGGCGTTTGTCACGCATTGCTAGATCAAGTTGCCCCGGCTTGATATCTACCAATAACATTTTGACAGTATGGGTTTGATCCGCCGACCCTTTGATCAGCAGCCGACGCTCTATTGACTATGCCCGGCTTGCGACATAGTAATAAAACCTAAAATATTGCCAGAAATAATAATGGTGATCGAAAGTTGGTGTAAAAGCTTCTTGTGTGACTCTATCTTTTACAGGTCTCCCTCACTATCCGATACCCTGATTTAAGATATTATTACAGTATAGGTTTTTAGGTGTTCATATTTGGGTTATGGCTGGTCTGAGAATGCAACCCACTAATTTTAGGGTTTGCTACATGATTTTTCTATTTAAGATCGGGTATTCAGGAACGTAACCCACTCGTAAATCGAGGGAGACCTGTATTGTTATTATGTACTGTATGTAGTCTTGTCAACTAGTCAGCCATGATATTTACAGAATATATATTCGGTGTCACATAAACACTTTTTCTGGCAAGATTCTTTTTAGCAATTTATGTTTGGCAGCTTCAATAATTTTGAAATTTTCCCACGCAACATAATCTACCGTCAATTAATAGACTGAGGGATATTAAGTAATGAGGAGTGTATAAAATTACATTGAATGAATATTACGGTGGATGGGACTCGTTAGCCTTGGTCGACAACCCATCTAGGAGAGAAAACCTTATACAAATCCATACTGCTTACCTAAGGGTGAAGCAGGTTAGTGGATGGATTATCTGCACACCACTGTAGAAAAATAGTGCTAATAAGATACATAGAAGGCCTCGGAGTCGGACGGACCCTAAATTGAGTGGTCGATCCTGTAAGTCCTTCAGTAAACTGGCATGGGTTGTCTCTCTTACAGGGGATAGGTTCGCTTGGGGGCATTTTGTGTATGGCCACCCTCAATTAAGGGGAGTAAGGCATCTGGCAATAGATAAATAGAATATTAGGAAATATTTTGCTTAATTTTTCATTCAATCATTTTATATATTCATCATAGTTTCATGTATGCTTATTCTAGATTCTCTTATCAAAGAAGAAGAAACCTATAATGTTACAAGTACTGTATCTCCTTCATTGAATATTGACAGAAAATGTGATTGTGTGACATTGTGTTAAAGGCCTATTCTATACTCTGTTCCTAATAGGTAGTCCAGAAAGCGTGAACCCTAACCTTTAGTAACTCAAAAAGGGCTTGAGCAAATGGGCTGTACATTTTCACACCTATACCGTGGCTGACTCTTCCCAAATGGCAGAAATGTTAGCTCAATTACTCTAGGCGTTTGGGAGCTATAGAGGTTAATGTTCAAGAGTTTTGGCCTACTTACTTGAAACAGGGTATAGTGTAAATATAACAAAACCTATTGTCTATTTATTTTCAGCTGACGTTATATTGACGTCTCCTCATCTTATTTGCTATTACTGATTTTGTAGCAAAATATCTTGTTAACCCTTTGAGTACCAGCGACGTGTGTTATATTGTATTCTAGCTAGATTTAGACGATATTATGCAGCTGAGGAAGGAACTGTGGTAGTTTAAAGGGTTGGTTGAGATAGTGTAAAGCTTTATTATTGCTAGAGGTCCTTCCTAAGTTGAATAAAATTGTCCCATAGTTGCCAGAATATGATAAAAAGGGATGTCCCTGGTACTGGACAGGTTAATTATGAAAACTTGAAACTTGTCCATAACCCTTTGAGGATCTGACTTGTTTTGACGGTATATTCTGGCTATCATAAGACAATTTTAGTCAGCTTAGGGTGAACTTGTGGGAGCTAAAGAGTTAATCTAGATAGAATTTACCCTTTTGATTCCTAGATAGTCTTCCTAAATTGCATAGAATCGTCTAATGATGACCAATATAAAATGTAAAAATGCATCTCAGATCAACACAAAGACAAATAACTTTCATATTTGTCCAGTAAGTCTCGAGGAATCAGGTACTAAGGGATTTAATTTACTATCGGCTGAAAACAGATAGTGAATTTACTATCAGCTGAAAAAAATAGACTATCTGTAGGCCTATAGGGGAGATCATAGCTTGGAAGTATCTTGATTTCCAAATGGCACACTTGGCTATTCTATATTTAATTTTTCAGTTGTGATATATTTTTTGTACTGTACTGTACTCATTTCCATTATGATTTATGCAAGTATCTGATGACCTTGAAAAGCGTGTGACTTAAGGCGGTGTCACACAAGCGATTTTTCCATCAATTTTTACGAGCAATTGTTGTCATACAGGTATAAAATTTAAGTCTCTAATAAACTATAGTACTGTACCTAACATAATCTACAGTACCTTCGAGCTAGTTTCCGATTCCAATGCGAAAAAGTCTCAAAATAGTACGAGAACAAAACTTGCTCATCGAAAATTGCCGGAAAATGCGCTCGTGTGACACCGGCTATACTCTTTCATTTGTAGGATACATTAATATAATTTAATGATATATTGAAATATAGTTATATGATATATAGTTATATGATAATAATTTCTGTATTATTTTGTTATTATATAGTATTTGTTGATATCGGTTTTAACTATGTCTGAACACAACTATCAAATATATGAGATTTATAATATAAGCAATTTCACTAGTGTATGAAGCCTAAATTGAACTTTTTCAATTATATAATGCATAAATTGAGTGTTTTAATTTCATCCAATATCCATTTAATTTTCATATTGTAATTGGGAGGTTTGACATACCTCCCAACCTACCAAATAGGAAAACCTACTATTTGGTAGTAGTCTTGGAAAATCCAACGTCAAGGCTATTAACCTAATTGCAATGACGACTTGTCTATTTTGACTGCTATGTCGTCATTCCAACCGCGGTTAAAAAGAAAACGTCTAGAGTCTACTCCTTATCTTGCTCTAGGAGACGTTGTACATTAACCAAAACTACCACCGAAGGTGAAAAAAGCATAGAAGAGAAGAAAAAGGGGTTTACCTTAGTTACCGCTTAAGGCCCATCCTGTGTTCCGTCATGTGCAGATCCCTGTCGAACGTGCGCATGAGCGACCCTCTCTTGTCATCACATCTCACGTCAGCAGAAGAACGCGGATGGGCAGGGGTCCGGCGTGAGGGAGGGTATTATGTACGTTGGATTTTCCAAGACTACTACCAAATAGTAGGTTTTCCTATTTGGTAGGTTGGGAGGTACGTCAAACCTCCCAATTTGTTAGTAGTCTTGGCAAATCCAACGTCAAGGCTGCATAACAAATAGGAGGAGGACATCCAAGCCCAACCTACCAAAAAACCAATGCATAAAACAAAATTACGAATGACAAAGACACAATGGAAACAAGAGAGTTTAATAAAAGAGTGAAAAACTGAGGAGTAGCTAAAAAGAACAGTTTTAACACATGCCCGTCATTCATAGTAATGCAAAAACATAGACTTGTCTGAAACCAAAAAGGTCCTGTACCCAAAATCCCTTTTCTTCAAAAACCAACAAAAACACTGAACACAAGAACAAAACACAATTTTCAATGTGGCAAAAACACTTATGTACTGGAACAATACATAATCCCAAACTTGCAATCCAGTGTTGCAAACCCATACACCCCCCCCCCCCCCTTTGTCAAATAAAACAAAGGAAAAGAACGAGGGACAAGGGGGGAAGACCAGGGATCTTCGCCAGAGCACCAGGAAACACGACCCCCGAGAGCAATCACCGGCCGAGGGGGTCGAACACTGGACACGGAGAGGTAGGAGGAGATGAAGGAATTGATAGAAGACCACAAAACCGCGGAGGCGAAGGCAGGGAAGGATCGACGTGGCAGGAACCGGAAGGAGGCAGCAAAGGATCTGACATCGCGCAGAACCCCTACAAACAGGGTGACGGACACGAACGGTCCGACAAACGTGGCGGCCCAGCTGCACCTGCTAGAGCCTCCCACCTGTCCGAGGAGACACCCACACAGCAGTACCCGAAGGCGGCGCCACAGACGCAACAGAGGAGTGCAAGGCTGACACCGGGCACAACACATGGCGAGGATGCCCACGCCGTAAAGCCTGGACGGCGAAAGGCTGGAAAACGGGGGCCACCCTCCCATGCGTGGTAACAAAAGGTGGGGAGGAGGCGAACGAGACGCCATGCAAGGACGGGGAGAATCGTACGCAGTCCCCGGGCCGTGACAATGCCGCTAGTGCAGACACCCGATCCCCAGTGGCCAGAGCGACAAGGAAGAGTGGACGCCCGAGCAACGGAACCGGCGTAGCGGCCCTTGTATACGTGGGGGAAGCCAGAAGGACCAGAGCCCGCCCCAGATCCCACAGCGGAGAGACCTGGCGCGGAGGCGGTCGATCCCGGAAGGCAGCCGTCAGGAAGGAATCCAGCACCTGAGGCGGAACGACCAGCCCAGCGACGGACCCAAAGAACCCCCCGGACGGCAGACAAGTGGGTACGTATAGCGTCGACTGGAAAGCGACGTGTACGGAAGAGGTGAAACAAGGAGCGTAGGACGAGGGAAGGAGAGCCAACTGGCAGGCGAGTGGCCTGTAGCCACCTAGTAAAAAACCTCCAGCGGGACCCGTAAGGCCCCCAAGGAGAAGACGGCCAGGAACGCTGCAGGAAGTCAGTCAGGGCCCGGCCGGGGACCGGGAGCCACCGTGCCTCATGAACAAGCACGATGCGAAGGCCAAAGAGGTCCGCAGGACCCCAACCTAGCCCAAGTGGAAGCCGGAGACAGGTAGAGGGACCGGACCCGGGCACCACCGCGGCAACCGGGCGGACCAAGTCCGTGCCGGCCACAGAGGCGCGAGGAGCCAGACGCAGCCGTGGTACAGCCGCAGCTTCGCGAAGACTGGGCACATCAACAGCGCGTCTGGTGGCGGAAAGATGGATATCGACCGCCACCTGTACCAGGCGACCATGAAAGCGTCCGGACCCCCCCCTGGAGCGCGAGGCCGGAGGGAGAGGTCCAGAGGCAACTGGCGCGGCACCCCCGATGCGAACATGGCGACCTCCGGAACACCTCAGGAAGCCGCGAGGTCGGCGAACACAGTCCGTTTCATCGCCCATTCTACAAGAACGCCCTGCCCTCTCGACAGGGCGGCCGCCCAAAGGGTGGCAGGCCCGGGCAGGGAGGAGGCATGCAAGGAGAAGGGGTGTCGGTCTGCGAGGAAGAACAACTCCACCGAGACCCCTAATAGAGTCAACGACCTGGAGGACCCCCGCATAAGGAAACAGGGGACAGCTTGTCTGAGTGTCCAACCCGAAGGCCACCGACTCACCCCGAAGGGCCAGCGCGTGGTCCCGCAGGAAGAACAAAGGAACCAACAATCCGAGGGCATAGACAGTAAGAGGAGGGAGACCCACCCATCTGCCGGGAAGTGGACGTCCCAGGGTCGATTGGGAACCTCACCCAACCTCGCTCGACGTATCTGTGGTTACCCAGACCGTCGGCGGGGGGGGTCGGTCCAGGGCACAGCCGCAGAGAGCGAGCCCCGAGCAACCCAGCGACCGAAGCGTCGGCGAACGGTACGCGGGAGCGGCAGGAGCCGATCCATAGGGGCAACGGAAACACCGCGGTGCCCATGAGGAGGAGGCGGCGTAGCCAGAGGCTCCCTAAGGGAAGGGGCAGAGCGGCCCAATGCAGCGAACCCACGAACGAGTCCCAGAGCCACCCCGGGAGGGAGACCGAGTGCAACACGGCGAGGACCGTCCACCGAAGGTGCACCGCGGCCGGCAGACCCCGGGTCACCGTAGCGCCGGACAAAACCCATGCGAGACCGACCCATGGCACGACACGCGACGGGGTCAAGCGTGACTTGGGAACATCGAAGGGGAACCCTAACCGTGCGATGTCGCGAACGACTGTGAGGGCGTCGCCAATGCACAGGCCTAGGGCGTCGGAAACTACCAACCAAACGGCCAAGGAAAACAGGAGCTGGAGCCCGCTCCTGAGGAGAGGACCCAGAGCCTGCCCCACCAGTGCGGAGAAGATCTGCGGCGCGATGTGGAGACCGAAGGGAAGGCCGTCGAACAGGAACACACGATCGGAAGTCCGAACGGCCAAGAATCGCTGGAAGCGAGGATGGAGAGGAACGAGCCAAGACACATCCTGGAGGGCCAGCGACACTACCCACGACAGAGGGCACAGGGCCAGGCGTACCAGGGGTACCGGCAGCATCCTAAACCGTGTGTGCACGATGTGCCCGTTGAGGGCCAACAGATCCACCACCGGTCGCATCGCGTCGCAGGTCGGCGACGGAACCAGAAAGACACGGGAGAGGAAAACCGGGTGACCGGCGGTCAACTCCCTCGACGCTACCCAGCTCGGGCATGGAAGTGAACACGTGGGCCACCTCTGAAGAGATGGGCCGTTGTCGGTGACAAGAGCGGAGTGGGGGTCTGGACGTCCACCTCCAGGTGAGACCCCTCCGCGCAACCCGCCGCCCCCAACGTCCCTCGCGGCTACCGAGGGGCGCAAGGGCGAAAACAACCCGAGGGAGCACCCGAGAGGAGGGGAGCGACCCGGTACGCCCAGGCGAGAAGGAGAACAAGGAGGCCGACCCAGAGAACTACACATTGTGTTGACGTAGAGGTACCCCCGGTACGGGCCGTGCGGGCATGAGCGCCACGTTGACCTCCTCTACCCCCGCCCCCCCCAACCTCGTCGAAAAGGGCGGGCCACCCCAACCCAAGGCCGGCGCGGGGCTGACCCCTTCGAAAGGCGGCCGGAAGTGGAAGGCCGGCCAGCCCCGACACAGAGGGGATGAAAGGGGCAAGAACAGAAGTGCGAGGCGGAACCGAAGCACTGGCCAGCAACGTCCCAGTCCTGCGCCCGTGCAAGGCGGCAGCACTTGCAGCAGCACCCCGAAGAGGACCGGCAGAAGGACGGGACTGAGAAGCCCCCGCGCGCGGCACGGCGCGTCGGGGCGTGACGAAAGCAGGGTCCGTAACGACACAGCACGGCGTCGTGTGGCGGAAGCAGGGGCCGCCGACAGAGAAGCGGAGCATTCCCAAGCATCCTGCGTAAAAAACCCCGACGTATATAGCGCAGAGTACAACAAACCCTGACGAATAACCAAGGGGGCCGGCCGGCAGAACGAAGACCGTACCGTCGTGCGGTGCCGAGTTGCCGCGCACAAAACCGCCTTCAGCTCGGGAACCAAAGACACCGCGAGCCGAAGGTGGACCCGCTGAACGCGGTCCAAACCCTCGCGAAGATCGCCTGGCGCAGACGCCTCGAAAAGCCGCAGGTGGTGAACAGACGGCTGGAGGGAACCTAAAGACAAGACAATAAGTCCGTCACCCTCCGTCGCAAGGGAAAAACCTTGGCGACAGAGGGCTGATCCGGGTGAGAGAAGAACGGGGTAGCAATAGAACAAAGTTCAAGAACGGGCGCGCTCATCCAGGACCAGAACGCGCCGTCCAACCCGCCGACAGACACAAGAGGAGGCAAAATCAGGGACGACTCCGGGGGAGGGACGGAAGGAGAGCCGTCGACGGATCGGTGTGTGAAGTCGAAGGCCTCAGCAAACCAGGCCTCCAATGGGAGAGGGTGACCGAGCATGATGGCTAAGCCAGGTGTACCGGCGTCGCACAAACCTGTCCCATAGGAGGACAGACCCGTCAACACAGCCAGGGACTGAACAGCCGGAAGGATGTCAGGGCGGCTGAAGTCTGACCAGAGCGTAGGCCTGCAGAAGGGAGGGGGACCATAGCAGGGGTAGGTAGGGTGAGGTGCTGGAGGTGAGGCACCGCCAAGAAGGGCGAGAAGAGGGAGTCGTCCATCGACTCCAAGCGCCCGTCGAAGCGTGACACAACCCAGCCCTGCATAGCCGACAATAGATCCGAGAGAGGCTACCCCCCCCCCCCCAGATTGGTCGGCCCGCAGGGGCGAGCGTGAGCGGGAGCGAGACCCACGACACGAACCAGCAGCGTCGCGGCCCAAGGAAGGCGAGCGACGACGGTTGTGTCGCCGTTGAGGGACTCGTCCCCGATCACGAACGGCCGAGGGGGAAACAGCACCATTCCCCTCTTCCAGCGACACATCAGCTCCTGAGAAAGGGGACCCCGAAACCTCGCGAAACCCCACCGAGGCAAGAGGAGGGGTACCCCCCTGGCGAGACGGTAAGTGAAGGTCAGGAAGAGAAGAATGAGGAGGAGCAGGACGACGGGAGTGGGAAGGCTGGCCGGGTGAAAGGAGGCCAGGAGCCGCGGGGGGAAACAGAGCAAGGATCCCCGGGGCTGAGATAACAGGGCGGCCCGACACCGAGGCGGAGGAGGGAGGGACCACCACCGTGGGACGAGACCGTGAAGGAAGAATAGGCACTGAAGCAGGTGAAGTAGGAGAAGCAACGACATCCAGGCGGACCCTCCTGGACAGTGTAGGAGGAGGGAGCAGAGGGCCAGCTACAGCATGAACAACCGCGCACGGAGAGGACAACGTAAGAGGAAGTCGTCTGGGCTGGGGAAGCGGGCGGAAGGGAGTAGAGCCCCTATCCGTAGAGGCCAGGGGAGGGCGCACAGGGGCAGAGCCGCTAACCCCGGCCTCAGGGCGAGAACCATGACGAGGGCGATGGGCGTCGTCAAGGCGATCAGGAGGACGACGAGGCGAGCGAGAGCGTGGACGGAGCCGGGGAACCCCCCGACGATGGGACGGCCGGCTGCGGGACCCAGGGGAGAGGGCCCGGGCAGGGAGAGGGCCTTCAGTCGGGTCAGGGATACCCAGGGCGACGCGGATCCGGTCGCCAACAAAGGCCGGGGAACGGTGGCCCACAGTCCTAATGTGGCGGGAGACCATCGTCCACACCGACGGAAGGGAAGCAGGAGGCCACAGCCGCCGCCGAGGAACCAGGGCCATGGAGCAGCACAACCACCAGGGCCAGACACGTGCCACACAGAGCAGGGAGGTAGGCCGTAGAGGACACACAGAGCGAGTGGCGCAAGCAGGACTTGTGGCTCTCCAAGCAGGAGGAGCGACAACCAAGGCGAAAGCAAGGCAGCCTACCTGCACTAGAAGAACACACACCATAATCAGCACGTCGAAGGAGTAAGTGGAGAGAATGTCCAAGAAGAACCAGGGAAGGAGCATGGGGAAACAGGAACACACATGCAAACAGGTATCCGTACTCACCCTAAAACTGGGAGCACAGAGGTAGGTGAGGAGGGCGGCCGAGGCGGAAGAGCACTAGCAGAACCTGCAAAGATGGAGAAAGTGTTAACCACCACTCAACATCTTACATGCAGGGCCTATAACACCAGTAAAGTGCATACACCAATATAGTATCAGGCAACAAGATGACATAACAAAAGTCAATAGTGAAAGCCAACTATTACCGCAAATTTGGGGGCCAATGGAGGCATAACCGTACCGACACCACCCTCCTGCAATTTCGCGGGACCCCCCCAACGATCTCTGCAAATTTGCGGGGAACCGAAATGTCCCAGAGGACCGAATCGAGCACCCCGCAAATTTGCGGGACCGGCCGAGATGGTCCGGCGCCGAAAAAGCGAGAGGAGCGTCTAGGAAATACCAAAAGAGGCCCAGAAAAAAGCGTCATCTCCTTATGAACTCCAAGCGACGATGGCCATCAAGCTGAGCAGTGTCTTCCTTGATAATATCCTGACTCAACCGGTCAAGGGAGAGGCAAGGAAGACACACCAGGGGAGAGGAGGCACATCCCCTAGGAACCACCCAACCCACAGAGATAGAGCAAAGCCCATGAGGAGAAGTGGCAGGAAGGGTGGTTTGGCACAAACAGGGGCCCCCGTAGGGTACCCCAGGATTGGGCAAAAGGGAATGAAAGGATGGAGGTGAAAACAGTAAGGGAACACAAAACCAGTAAATGAAACTGGCGAGAAAAAGGGTGGCCTAGCCGTGAGGAGAGAATGTGTCAGGGGCGAAAAACCCTGTGGTGTGAGGGAGGGGCCCCCGTGGGGTACCCCAGGATATCACGAACCACCAAGCGCCCAGGCCCTTGAGACACAGTGAAGGCTCGAAAGGGGGGACTCGGGAATAACGCTAATAATGCGGCCGACACAAACCCTACAAACAGCACCGCCACCACGAAATCTCAGATCGTGAACCAACTGTACACCTAGGCTATGAAAATATGAAAACTCATAGGGGCATAGCAATTCCTGAATGAGAAACAAGCTAGGCTAAAATAAGCTAAAAGCTAAACTATGCCCAGACTAACAGGAAAAAAGAATATGAAAAGAGAAAGGAATGAAAAACACACGAGGAACGCCAGGCGCCCCCGTACCTTCGGTAGCTATTTCCACACGCGTCTCCATTAAACACTGAGGAGCCCATTTACGTGTGCCCTAGATCACGTAACATCTGCCTAACAAAAAAGAAGGCCAGATAAGCCGAAACGAACCTAAACAGGGTGAATTAAAGGAGCACAACAAAAGCGACTGCATTCAATGGAGCGCGTGAAAAAATGATGACAAGAGAGGGTCGCTCATGCGCACGTTCGACAGGGATCTGCACATGACGGAACACAGTATGGGCCTTAAGCGGTAACTAAGGTAAACCCCTTTTTCTTCTCTTCTATGCTTTTTTCACCTTCGGTGGTAGTTTTGGTTAATGTACAACGTCTCCTAGAGCAAGATAAGGAGTAGACTCTAGACGTTTTCTTTTTAACCGCGGTTGGAATGACGACATAGCAGTCAAAATAGACAAGTCGTCATTGCAATTAGGTTAATAGCCTTGACGTTGGATTTGCCAAGACTACTAACAAATACCGTATTGTAATTGTGGTGGGCTGGATCTATCAGAGTGAGGGTTGGTGTCCTCTACTTCCCATAGCCAATTCTGACTTTACCTTTTTCATCATTCTTATTTCTATCTTTTTCCTGAGAGTGGTGAAGGCAGTGGGGCCATAATGGTGTGCCCCATGGTTCCCTAGTGTCTTACTCTCACAGCCCACTGGCACAAGTCGGCCTTCCTCTCTGTGGCGTAGGGATGTAGCGACCCCACCGCCCGCCACTTCGGTGGTGCAGTCAGCCTCTGTAGCAGTTATTGTGATTTCTTGTTATTTCCTTATTGTAGCACTGTTAAGGCTGGTATGGTTGCGATTTCGCTAGGTGCAAGTGCTCCAGGGGGACTTTGTTGAGTCTTGCTGAGACACTGTTAGCGCTATACCAACATCGGCCACTGTGATGACAGGATAAGGCTGTGTTGTGGCAAGTCTTTATTGTACTGTACTACAGTAAAAAGACTAAAACCATGCTCTCTGTGGATAAAGCGGTCTTTAAACTTTTATGTATGTAATATGCTAGAAAGTGAATCAGATCAGTTGACCAGTTACATAAGAGGGAGATATTACAGAATGATTTACATGCCGGCCCCCCTATTGGGAGCCGCCTTGTCCGTGGTGGGGGGGCTTTGTATCCCAATGATCTGGGAGGCGTTGCAGGTTGGGGGTTAGACCCCCTTCCTCTCCTTCGGGGTTATGGTGCCGCCCCTCCTGTATCGACTCTCTGTGAGGGTTGTTGTTGTTGTTGTTGTTCCTCAAGCTGCCTGGCCGAACAGCCCCAAGGCCTCTACTAAATGGTTCCCACCCCCACCCCGTCTTTTTTTGAGGGGAGGGGCACTTTTTCCTCCTTCTTTCTTCTTTTCCTTTTCTTTTCCCTCTAGATCTATTTGGATGGTCCCTTGGCTGACGGATTTGGACTGTTTTTTGGACTTCCATTTCTTGTGACAGTGGGGGTCTGTCTCCTCCTTGAGGATAAATACTCACTAAACGTTGAGCGGTGTGAATGATGATACGAAGGGCATGTCGGAGCGGGAGTACTTGCGGGCTGTAATATCTCCTCGATAGTGTGGGAGACTGGGGATGTGTATGGGAAGCTTTGCCGACCAGGAGGAACCATTGCACCCTAAGTCGCCGAGGAGGAACCAACTGAGTTTGACCCATACAGGAAGCGACTACCTTCTGTGTGCTTGGACTTGATTCTGCAGCACCGGATAGGTGGTTCCTTTCACTCGTTTGATAGGGTGTTCGTATAACCCTTACCTGGCTTCGTATCCAGGCATGTGCAGCTAGTTATGGTCTATGGTGCTACGTGGTTGGTCGCTGGAGTATTGATTTGTGTGGATGAGTGTAGCCCTCAACCTACCAGTGATATCGCGAGTAAAGCCAACTGCTACGAGGTGCCCACTCACCTTATGCTTGGCTAGCTCCACAGTGTCGGGGCTTAGGCCCGTCCATGCCTGGGCTCTGTGTTACTTAAATGGTCACCCTGTTATCTTCCTTACTTTATGGCAACAACTAACAGTAAATCCCTGAAGGTCCCTGGTGACATTCCTGGTCCCCCTCCTATCCCCCTCCTCCCTCCCCGATGTGGGCGGTCTTATGAGTGCCGATGTCCAGCCTTCCACCACACCTGATAATGCAGACAGCCTTCCTTCTCAGCCTGCCCCCACGGTTACTGACTCTGACGCGACTTCTAGTATCTCCTTGACTCCTTGCCACTCTGCAGTAGAGCCACCATTAGTCACCTCGATTACGACTGTGGTTGATTGCTCAATCTTCATCCACGACAAGCTTGCCTGTACTGTCGGGTCCTGATAACACCATCTCATCAGCTCCCGTGCATCCTACTTACGCACGATAACGACTTCTACATCCAACCCCACAGATCGCGCCGCTGCAAACCCCCCACGTTCTACTTCCTCTAA